>JAQIWK010000684.1:0-14111 GCA_034695265.1 Dissorhina ornata | reverse complement strand
TATTATTACTTTTTTCAAAGATATTTTATTCAAAATATTTTAGTCTCTCTCTCTCTCTCTCTCTCTCTCTCTCTCTCTCTCTCTCTCTCTTATTGTGTGTAAATTAAAAGCAAAACTTTTTTTTAATTATTATTATTATTATTAATATTATATTTTTTAAAAATTTCAAAAGTAATTTATTTCTTATTCACTATTATTAAGGTATTATTTACACAAATATTAATTTTAATAAGCTATTTATTTATAAATTTATTTTATAATATATTAATAAATTATACAACATTACATCTAATGTCTTGAAAAATTTGTATATTTTAAAATTTACTAAATATTTTTCAAATAACACAGTTATGAACATTGTTAGTCGCACCAGGGTGCCTTTGAGCACCGGTATGTATCACAAAATATTTCAAACAAGATATAAATATTAAAATATTGAGCACTGGTAGTTGGATAAGGGTCGTTTAACTGTATTTAAACAATTTTTGTTAACATCATATAAGTATTGTGTTTAAAAAAATGACATCTAACAGTATCTCATTTAAAATAAATATATTATAAATACTTATATTTTAAAATATATTTATTATTAAAATTATTAATAATACCTTTCAATTTGTAAATTTATTACATAAACGGGCGATGATTTTTGATAATCCCTTAACAATATAAGTTTATATCTATAATAATATGTGTCTTTCATTGCATTTGTATGTTTACATAAAAAATTTAGTTTTAAATTAATAAATAAAAGTTTATATTTAAAATAAAAGTTATTAAAAATACATTCAAAACAATAAAATATTTTTAATTTTAAAATATGATTAAGTATTTGGGTGTCAATTGACAGACATTTATAGTGTTTTAATAAAATGTTTTATATATTTATAATATATTTTTTGTTATATAAAAATTTAAAACAAATATAGGTTTATTAATAAATATATTTTTAATAACTTTATTGTATTAGTGCTACAAATAAACTATATTTATTTATGATTTAGTTTTGTATTTGTTTTAAATATTTAAAAAAAACTTATTTAAATAAACATAACTATAACATGATAATACATTTTTAAATATCTATATTCAAATTAAATATAGTTTTAATAATTACTTAATCTAATTATAAATTATAATTTATAACACAATACGATTTATTTTTAATATGTTTAATTGCAAATAATATATTTTAAATATGTTTATTTAAAATTTATTAATAAATTCATATATTTGTTTTAATTTTTATAACATATAAACTATATTTTGATAATTATAACAAAAATGTATATTAAACTACTCTTTTACGAATCATGTGAATTGTATACAACAGTTATTTTGATACTCTTTGAATACAAATATAATTAAAATTAATTAATAAGTTATTTATATTTTAATTTTATATAAAGACTTTTATATATAATATATATTGAAGAGGAAAGTGTTTTAATTTACAACAACAAAAAAGTTTTATAAAGGTTTTTGTTTTATTGTGTGGTTTTAGTGATACACTTCCTGACCATTACAATACCAGACAAACATAATATATAACATAACAATAATAATAATACAAATTTTGAATTATATTTTGTTTTTAATTTTGCATAAATATAAAACTAATTTATTCAAATGAGTCCCACGTTTTTGTATATTATATAATATAATGAGAGCACTTGTAGTATTAAAAACAAAAACAAATTAATACTTATTTTTTTAACTCATCTTTTTTGAGAGCGCCTACCAGTCCCTTAACCAACAGTATATAATCAGTATATATTAAATAATATACAGTTAACTTTATAATAATGATAATAATAATAATATCTTAATATATAGTTACAACTAAACTAGACTTTCACTTGTTGTTGTTTTTTATAAATATATTTTTCAATATTAATAAATTAATAACTAGTTTTTACTATTCATTAAACTATTTTCCCTACGGATATAATATATAAAAAACTTTTATTATAAAACATATTGCATAGTTTGTTAATATTATATTTTTAAATAAATAATTAATAAAATGAATGAAGCGTTTGACATAAGACTTTCATCAATAAAAAAAACTCAATCATTATTTGAAAATAAATCAAATCTATTGTTTGAAAATTTTATAATTTTATAATAAAAATGTTATATAACTAGTGAAATATTTACTGAATCTTATCGTACAATAAATCAAATAAATATATTTTATAAATATATATATTTGTAATGATATGTAAATCAAATATTTAAAAATAAATATTTGTATAACACTTTTACATTAGCTTTTTAAGCTATAGTGTTTTATTAGCCCAATAAACATACATTTAAATTCAAAAGTTTATATATTATATTATATATACATGTTTTGAATTGTATGCTAATTATAAACTTATAACTAACTTATCGGTAAATCGCGACAGAGAAAAAGGTACTGGTTGATTTATATAAATATACAAATATACATATATTTGTATTAATTTTAAATAAATAATAGCATTATTTTTCCTGAATTATTGGATATACATAAAGAAAACTCTTTGTCTATTGATATACATCTCAAATATATTACATAACATAATATCTGATAATAATAATAATAAATATAAAAATATGTATTTTAAATAATTAAAACTAGTTTTTCTAATATTATATAATATATTATGAATATAGCAACTTCCTAACAAATCACTCAATAATGCCTACAATAAAAATCAATATTTGTATGAAATAAATGTGATATTTATATAAATTTTTATTGTAATATTATTATAATATATATTTCATAATATGTTATTATTAATAACTTAATCAACAAAAGTATTTTAATTTTTTATTTATATTAGTTTCTATATTATAGATTATATTATTACTTGTATTTTTTAAATAAAACAAATAAAATATTTTTCTAATACTATTGCTTTTGTATATTTTCAATGTTTTAATTTGCTACAAATTTAAAATTGACTTTTAGTTATACAATCAATAATAAAATTACATTGTGTTTGTTTCAATTACATTATGTAAAATATCAACAATTATTTTAGTTTATTATTTTTCAATTTAAAATCAAATGATATATACTTTTATAATTTCCATTTATATTGAAATAATAATAACAATTATATTATTTGTAAAAAATTCATTTTAAAAATTCAAGTTTTTCTCTAAAATAACAGTTAAAAAAGAGATTATTTTTTCAAAAAAAATAAACTTTTTTATACAAAATATTTTATGAGAGAGAGAAAGAAAGAAAGAAAGAAAGAAAGAGAGGGAGAGAGAGAGAGAGAGAGAGAGAGAGATCAACAAAATACAATAATAAAATAAACTATACTATGTATAATGTTTTAAAATAAATAATTACTATTTTGCAAAAATGCAATATAATTAGCTGTTTTAGTTTTTCTTGCGAGACAAACACCAATCAAAACATTTTATGCTTTATATTGAATGTAAAATTACTACAATGTTTGGTCTCATTAATTAAAGTCTTATCTGAAAAATTTTAATTTAAAACAAACTTTTAAATTAAACTTTTGTTGACTTTTTGTAAATAAAGAAAATTGTATTTACTTTTTTGTGTTATTAAATAAAACTAATTTACATTGCGGTCAAACCTAACAATACATAACTTGTATAATTAATAATTTTAATTATATTTAAAAAACTATTTGGATAAAACCACCAAGTATAAAAGTAAATCTTATATAAACAACAATTTTTCATTGTCAACAACATTATATAAAATATAATTTATTTTCTAAGAATTTAAAACATAATTTTAAATTAAAATATTTAATATAGACTAGTTTAGTTTATACTCTATAACTCTTATATGAAATGTAATACAATGTATAATAGTGAGTGAAATATAACATGGGTTTTATGTTTAAAACATTTAATTTAAAAAAATAACATAAATAATATTTTTATTGATTAGTCTTGATATTTATAAATCAACAAGAAATATTATTAAAAAATATAGTTAAATCATTAAGTAAAAAATAAAATAATTATCCAGCATTATTTTCAATCTAGTATTTTTGATCATTAAAACTTTAAAAACATTTGTAAACAAAATAAATTTGAAATAAGACTCAACAAAAGTTAATAATTGAGTTGTATTGTAAATAATTTATATTAAATAATAAAAATTTAAGTTTTAAAATAAATTTTTTACTATATAAAAAACATAATAAACAATTTTTATACAGTGATAATTATTCCGGTCATTAGTTTGATATTAATTGGTAGATAAATTTTATAAAATCAATATAATTAGTCGACTATTAATTTGTTTTATCCAAACTAAACAAAACATTTAAAAAATCTAAACAAAGTTTTTGTAAAACATTGCGAAAATTATATACAATCTCATGGTATATATCTGCGATTAATAGGATAGTATACCAAAAGCTGTCTGTACTTAATATTATACAATAAGTATTGCACTTAATTTGAAAGAAATAAAAAAAAGACTATATATATAATGACATTGCTTTTAATCTATTAATCCATTACTAGGGACACACAAAAAACCGGCCAAAAAAACCAATCGCCTAATCTTAGCGCCGATGATGGCGGGTATCAGTGAAAGTGACAGCATTCAACAAACTGGATCCTTTTATTGCCATTAAATTGATTGCTGGCATATATAAATATATATATATATCTATCTATAAATATTTTGCAACAATATATGCAAATATTAAATGCACTTTACTTTAAACGTACAAAGAATATAAGATGACTGATCCGTATACAATCATCCATTATCCGGACACTATTGATATATAATATTTCACTATTTATTTGCTGGTCTTTAATCATTTTCTATACTATTGTTGTGTATTGTTATATATTAAAGTTTGCGATTAAACAAATCCACCAAAAATATGATGGATCACTAGAAATGTTTTTCATTTTGAGGCAATAAATAATTTAATCGGTGAATAATTTAATGGCTGATGGGGTCAACAATGAAGACACCATTAATTGTCTCATATTCAACCACCAATACAATGGATCCAAATATGTATAATAAAAGCAATTAATTGTTCAATATATCATTTTAATAGTATATTATTATTATATTTTAATATAAATTTATGCAAATTCTGATATATATTAATGACCTTTTTTTGATGTATAAAAAATGGTTTTAATTTTGTTATTTATCATTTGATAGAAATTTATTTTTTTAAATTTATTATTTATTGGTTTTAATATTTGATTAAGAAATTATTTGGTTGAATGTCAACTAATCTATATTTTATAAATAATAAATTACTTATAAATAGTAATTGAATTACCAGACAGTCTATATATGAAAAATTAGTTACAATATTTGTAAACAAATAATAACAATATATAATATATTTAAGTATATAATTGTCTAAATTTATTTGATTGACAGCCACTTATGGGCTTATAAATACATTTTCTCTATATATTCTTCAATACATTTTTAATATTCCTATTACTTATGAATATTTTTACCTTTTTTTACATAAATATTAAATTTATTTTGAAGTATAACTATAGATTTAAAAAACATTATTTACAACATTTTACTTGTAAAAACATGTATTAATTAAATTACACTTCAACTGGGTAAAATCAAAATTATAAAATATATGTAGGCGTAAATAAATTTTTTTAAATATAATTGTTTTTTCATATAAAATAAATTTATCTTGAAATTTATAAGTTTATGAAAATTAGTTTTCTATTTATAGACTAATTTTATGTAATTATAAACTAATTAATCTTTGAATAAAATTTTTGAAAATAATTTAAATTTTAAAATTACAAAAACGATGTTAAACTATAAAAAATAATTATAAATAAAATAGATTATTTTACATATACAAATTGGTTTTATTTTATTTAATTTTTTATATATAATAATACCCAACATTAAAATGTTTAATAGTGTTTTACAATTACATATAAAACTTGTATTAACTAAACACGGTATAAGTTATACAAAAGCATAAGTTACTAATACTTTATTTTCAAACATCATTATTTAGACCAAACATTTAAAACAATTAGTTTGAGTCTCAAAATTAATGATAAAAAAAGTAATAATAAAAACATTTATCAAATGAATATACATTTAATTTAAAAATAAAGTTTTTTGAATTTATTTATTAAATCTTATATGTAAATTTAAATCTTAAATACTTTTAGTATAAATAAATAAATAAATATTTAGTAAGTATAATTCCAAAGGTTTATCTAAATATTTTTCTTTTTAGTATAAAAATAAATACATGTATTATAAATGCAGCCATCAAGTAAAAGTAAAAATACATACATATTTATTAGTTATATAATATAACCTATATTATATAATTTATATATTTAACTGTTAATTTTTTATAATGAGTACATTTAATCCCCCAAATCTCAGTACACTTTTGGCATTTAGTTTTGTCTTATTATTATTTTTTGTTGTAAGACTAGAGACTACTTTATTTCATTTCATTTGAGTTAAGACTCTATTAGAGAGAAAGAGAGCGAGAGAGAGAGAGAGAGAGAGAGAGAGAGAGAGAGAGATTTTCTAGTAATTTGTTGTTAGCGAGGATTTTTATGAAAACACAAAATATTATATATTAATAATAATACCAAAAAATAATATATCATTGCATATGTGTTTGAGACACATAAGTAAGTCATAAATTTTTACAGTTAATTACAAATTGTTTTGCAGTAAATTAAATTATAATTACATTTCTAAATATAAATCTATATAAAACACTACTAAAACAATACTAAACTAAAACATTTTGATTCAAATATTTATACAATATATAAATTTTTACTTTTTTATATTTTATTTTAATATTTAAGATATAAATCTGTTATTTATGAAAACAAAACTTCGTCGAGACTTTATTTGTAAATATAATAAAATATTACTATTTTTATAAATATTAAATAATACGGTATTTTTTCTCATCCTTATTTAATTGTATTTGTTGTATTAAATTTTAAAATTACATTATAAGGGAATCATATAACATGGTATATAACATTATTTTTTAAACATTATATTAATAAATCATTACTTTTTTTTATATACAATTATAATGGTATATACTTGTGTCACAAACTCTTGTAAAGTATTATTATTATATACTAATTTTTTATACTTTTTCACTTTAAAAAAAACTAATTTACATTTTGCTCATAAGATTACAGACAATTTTAAGACAATATAAAAGTAGTGAACATTTATATAATGAGTGGTAAAGAAAAATATTTTGTCACAAATATAATGAGACATTCAAATGATGAGTTGATCTGTTATTAATAGAATATTCATTGGAGTGAACCATAAATTTTAAGTCACAATCAGAGCACACAAATATATTTTTTCATAGACCTCTCCATTGTCTTACATGTATTCTCTATATTTATCTTTCTCTCTCTCTCTCTCTCTCTCTCTCTCCACATATCTCTTTCCCAACTCTTATGTCTCATTCATTGTGTTTTACAACACACAGTAAACCATAACTTCTTTTATTTTTATCCACTTTTTTGTATGAAATTTAATCTCTTTTATTATCACTGCTTATACTTTAAAAAAAACATTGGGCTATAAAAAAAATATACACGTATTTATACGTACTTTTAAAAGATGTCTAAATAATATATATATATTTCCAAAATCATAGTAAACTAAATTTTAATTATTTAAGTGTTAAAGTTATTTTGTTACACAAAAAAATCCATACTTTTCAAAACTAAATTATAATTTACTATTAAAATATTGCAATTATAATATTGAATAACATTTATGTCTTAAATAATTAATGTAAAAATGTTGTGCAATTAATCCTAAAATTGGATATATATTGAAGATTAAAATTTTTAAAAATCTAATTACATATTATTATCATTAATTAATATTCATATTAATAATAATAACATTTAATCTCAAAATCTTGACAAATAGATTGGGAGGACAGGAGATAATACCCCCTCTAAAAAAATATTGTAATCACATTATGAACTCAATTTATTAATCAATCAAATATATTAAAAATAAATATGCATGTAGATTTAGATTTATATTAGAGATATTAAGCTTGGTAATATACATAAAAGTATATGGTTGTTATATAAATTTAATATTAATTGCTTTGTGTTGAGTGCAACGGGAAAATAAAAATAAAAATGTTTGGCAAAAAGTGAAATTTGTAATCTCAATGGCAAACGTATGGCACAAATATTTTATTTCAATTCAGGGATGGGTTTCTAAAAATAAAAAATAAATAATATAAAGTTTATAAAAAAAATAAAATAACGCATAAAATATTAAATTTTTAATTAACAATACTTGGTTACAAAGTTTTTAATTAACACATTTTTATATTTTGATGATCTAAACACCACACACAGACAAAAAAAATCATATATAACATCTCGTAATGAGTCGCTAATTATCGTAACTCATGTATAATATATATATATAACAAAATATTTATGACAGGAATATACAGAATATATGTATGTTTTGTCAGACAATCAATCATTGAATACATTAGGAATAAAATCACAAAATATTAACCCAAACTATATTATTATAATATTAATATTAACCCAAAAATATTATGAACACTAATATTAAGACACGTGAAGTATATATAATATATGTCTATATATTACATAACAAAATAATAACACAAATAGGGATTGAGATGCAATTGTGTGAACACATATTATGGTATAAAAAAGTGTTGTTATATATTATATATATTGGTTGATAATATTATTGTATCCCTTCACTCACAGCACAGCATCATTACATTTATAAGCAAAATATAACAATACATATATGAAAGTATTAAAATATTACAATACAATACATATTGTACTTTATATAATATATAAATATAATTTTATGGCTATTATGATCGCAACGGGTCTCTACTATATTAATGGTTTAAGTATATGTGATAAAACATACTATAGTTTGATAACCCAATGCCAATATATACTAAGTCTTACATATATTGCACAATAAATTGATGTAATATACTTTGTTGGTCAAAATGTTAGTTATTTTTATTTTTTATTTAATATTAAAGCATTAAATCCTAGTGTTTGAACTGACTGTCTGACTTATATGCAATTTTATACATTTATTTTAATCTAATTTGTATAACCATTACACCTCATGATAAATAGGTTTACTTACTTACATACTCTCTCTCTCTCTCTCTCTCTCTCTCTCTCTCTCTCTCTCCCTAATTCTCAGCTTTGAGTTTCAATTTTGATTGTAATATGACTTCTAATAAAGTAATTGAAATTTATTGGCAAATATTTGGCAAATCGTATCAAAAATAGTAGAGTCAGTAATCAATAACTTTAGATGTTTGTATCAAATCTTAGGTAAACATCAAGAAAAATAGTAGAGAAAATAATATAGACTTAAAGCAAAAACAATCGATACGTTTGTATAAAACATTAACTCATGTCAAACACTACGTGAAAAAGAGTTTTACTTTTTTTTGTTGCTTTTTTCTACTCTACTCTCCAATGAATGAGAGTTTTATTGTTATAACTAAATTGATACAAATGTTTACTACAAATAATATAGCAATCAGTCATTACCTGAGCCGACGATAGTGGTGGTGGAAGTGGCGCCGATGGGGGCGGCACTACTGGAAAGCCAAATAATTGACCCAAAGATGTGACAGCATTTTGTCTATCAATTAGCAATCGGGGAAACATTGCGATATGACTTGTAATCTTCAGATCTCTTGTGGTTAGTTTTTTTGGTTAATATTTGAAAATAAAGCAATCAATTAAGATAATATTGAGTCTTACAATATGGCACAACAATAAGAAAGTGTATAAACAATATAAACAGTTTTGAGAGCAAATAAAGATGATATTCTGTATTATTCTTCACCAATATTTCACATTAAAAGCCAAAGTTTGCACATTTTGTATAAACTCTTTGATCGACATATGGATCTAAAAGATATGTTTTCGTGTGTTTTGGTATTCAAACTAAAGAATATTTTGGCACTGAATTTAACAGTGAATGCAGAACAGAGCCAACTGTTTGGTTGCTATTCTCCAACGATATGTTAAGACTTTTGTCTGTTTTCTAGAGAGAAAAACAGTGAATCGAAACACTATTTATAAAACAAAGTTAGAGATAAATACAATGACAGGTTTGGCGTTACTTTAGTTTATAATAATACACTATAAAAGTTATATTTGATTATAATGTAAGTCTAAACAGACAAACACATAGCGATGGGTTTGATGTTATTGTGTTGGCTTTTTGTACGGTTAGAGAGCATAAGGCAAACGCATCACTAAAAGTCTTATAACATTTATATTCCGCGTATTCTTCTTAACCTAACGTCTAATCAGAGTTACGCTTCTGTTGTCGACTAAACATATCACACACCAGTACTGACGTGAAGCCAACATCACTCACGTTATACCAAACCTACCAAACCATACAATGACTGGCCGTGTATTGCGCACCGAGAATATGGGTCGCGACTCGCGAGCGAAAAGGTTGTCACGAGCAACAGGTATACCACTCATACAGCACATACAGCACTGGCAGGTCTGTATGATTCAGTTTGGTTTGCTATGGTATTGGTATTTGTATGGCTACATTCGGTTCTACATTATTAGACAATATGAATGCATGAGTATATGCAGAATTATATACAGAATATACACAGAATATACACAGAATATAAACATATCAATAGTGAATACAATACATACTACTCACACACATACGCCTCTGTTATGCATAAAAATAATGTAATGTTTTTGTATGACAGCATCACATGAAAGAGCTTTTTAGGGTTTCGTTCAACACTACAAACAACTATACCATTGAGTGAATACTCAAGAAAATTGTTGTCTCAACGCAAACATCACTCAATAATTTACTAAAATATTTTATAAAAGAGTATTAAAAACAAGTTTTACTCTAAAAAGAGCCAAACATTTCACTTATTTGACATCATTCAGTGTATATATCTGTGTCTTAGCTTTCATCTCAACACATATTATTAAACGCGACACAAAAAAATAAACTTAAAATATTTATTTAAAAACATTTAAATCTATTAAAATTTAAAAATAGAGTTATATTTTTAATACTAAAGTCAATAAATTTAACACTAAATTGACATTAATTTATATTTCATTTAACATTACATTGAATTATTATTTGCTTCGCAACACATACTACTATTACTACTTATTTCTTAAATTATGCATTAATTTTGATTTAATTATTTATAAATGCTTTGAATATTATATTTAAAAAAGACAACTGGCATTTAAACTTTGACATTTTCATTTATATTTACTTTAAAATTATATTTCAATTTAAACAACTTTGACGTTTTGTCTTTTTCAATAATATTTGTTTACTATTTTTCTATATATAGTACCAAATCATGAAATAATAATATTATATTTATTATAAATATATTTATATTTTAATCAAATTTTGATTAAAATTAATATCCATATAATTTGTAACAGAATATTCCGTTTAATTTATGGCTCAATAATAGATATAAATATATATTTAGCTATAAAACTTTTGAGTTAATAACATTTTCAAATCCGATCCATACATTTTATGTTTGTTTATAATAAATGCAAAGTTTTATAGTTTTATGATTAAGACATAACACAGCGAATGCACTGTAAATATACATTAAATTCTTGACTTGAAGTCTTAAAATTGAGTTATTATTACATTCAAAGTATTTATAATACATAAGCAATAAGGGTAACATCACTCGCACTGTATGTTTGACTTTTTATATATAAAAATTATTTGGTGCCTAAGCTTATGAGCCCATCACTCGTCAACATCAAAAGCAAAAAAAATACATAAACTTTTTTTTAATATTTGCTTTTTTAATAAAAATATTTTTCAGTTTAACACATATTATATGTTTAACTTTTAATGTCATTTAGACAAACAGTAATTGTCGTAACATTTCAACTATAATTAAGTTATATTTATGACATCTTTTTATATAGTATTTATATTTAGTAATCGTTTAGTTTATTTATTTTTAGTTTAAAAAATATTAAACATATTATGTTTTGACAAGTTTCCTAAAAATTTAATTATTATATTTGATATACCAATTAATTATAATTAAGCATTTATTTTTTTAAAAGTTATAATTGTTGTTACATTATTATATTAACTTTTAAATATATTTATTGCATATAATTAAAAAATAAATGCTTGATATTTCAGCAACAATAAAATTATAATTTAATTTAAAAAATAAATTGATGACTATAACATTAATTATACTAAATTTAATGCCAATAATTTAATATACAACGTATATTGTCATCCAAATAAAAATTAATTATAAATTTGATTACAACAAATATATTGCATATAACTTAATATAAATTTGTGCTTAATTTGCAATTAAATGTTACAATTTATGACCAAATTATACGTTAATATAATTGTTATATAATATCATCTAATAATATAATGTATTGAAGCACTTATTGCTTTTGATATAAAAATTTTGTTTTTATTTTTTTTATTAATTTCCAAACAGTTGTGTCACGTATGCTATACTTAACTCAAAACTTTAAAACTTAACTTCACTTTTAGTGCCGCATATAATCTCTGGAAATAAAAATATAAATAATATATAACTTTGCCATTAGATGTGAACATTTATAAAATATAAATACATACTATTGTTGTTTTAAATCAAAACTATTATATATAAAAGTTTTAAATAAATATTTTAAATACTATATGGAAACTTAAAGGTTTACTTTGTGGTTTAAATTTATTACCATAAATTTATAAATTAAATTAAAAATAGCATTTTATTTGGTTAATTAAATTTAGTCAGACAAATATTTTTATTTTCAGTTCAAACCAAGCATTCATTAAAAATCCTTACAATATTTGCCGAAAAAATGTTTACTCAAATGAATATACATTTCACACAAACATAAGACTTACTTAAATTAAATTTTTTTAAAGCTAAAATAAATATATTGTTATTTATAAACACATATAATGTAAATGTGTTATAAAACAAAAAATATAAAAGCATTTTCTATACCGACTAAACATGAACTGGCAATTGAATACTCTGTTTTCAAAAATGAAAGTACATTTAAATAGTTGGCTATAAATAGTTGCAATTAATTTTTAACTAAATCACCGCCTATTTAAATACTTTATTTAAAAAGCACTAGTTTCATATACTATAATATACTGACTATAACGACTAAAATATTTAAATTCACATTTTTTCTGTTAACTTAATTAATAATTATATTTATTTAAAGAATATTCTTTTAAAAGTACATTAAAATACTTAATTACAAAAATATTTATATATAAAGGTTATTTCATTTTAATTTAATATAGTAACCAATTTTATGTTACTTTCAAGCGACCATTGATTGTTGTTTTGAATTTATTTAAATTATATTATATATAAATTTAAGCCATTGCTTGAATTTTGACAATACTATTGAGAATAATTTTAATGTCAATAATTTATATACAATTTTTGGTAATGTTATTTACATATTAAACAAAGTTATATTCAAAAACAATTGTGATTACAATGTATAATAAAATTTGCAACTTTTAAATGTTGCCATGCAAATGTGGTATTAAATGCAACAAACAATCAACTGTAAGGTATTATGGTATAAGTGGTACTACTTTTTAAATATAATATAAAATAAATGTTAATAAAAATAAAAGATTAAACGCTTAACTATTTGAGGCAAAAGCAAATACATTTGAAATTTATATTTATATATAAATTAGTTTTTAATTTCATGGGAAATGTAATAAATTGGTGTATTTGTATATAAATATCTGATTATAAAACTTTTTAATTATATTTTGTTTGTAGTTGTCAAATTTAAATAAATTATTTTTTTTATTTAATATAATATGATATTATAATTTTGCTATTAAATATTTTAAGTAAATAACTTTGGTTGTTTGTATAATTTTAACTTAAAATAAACTAATTATAACTTTTATTTTTTTAATTGTAAACATCAAATGTTGGCTTGTTTTAATATTTAATTTAAATTTA
>JAQIWK010000683.1:0-14121 GCA_034695265.1 Dissorhina ornata | reverse complement strand
AGCATTAGGAAGTGATCGGCCAAATAGTTGCCGTGACGTTCACTAAAGCCACTCGTTATCAGATAATTGCCGCTCACGTCAAACGATGACAACATTGAGTGCGACTGAAATTCACGCTGTATTTGCAGAGATACTGTGTCCCGAAGTGTGATCTAATGATTAGATCCAATTGACAAATAAAATCTGCTTTTTCTTTGTAATATATCTATTGAGATGACAACTTTGACATACCTTTCCATTAGGATCGGCTAAACAAATGAACTTCGGGTGTTGTTTCATAATAACGCAACCATTTTCGCCAATATCGGTGACCCGGACGTGCTTAACGCGCTCGATGTCCAGTTCAATCAGCTTTTCTTGATGCCCGGCCATCAACAACAATCCCGACGGTAATAATGTCATGCACTGCATGTCTCGCATCATCAGTTCAGACTTGTGATTAAAAACAGTTAATCCGCGCCGTTTCGATAACCGTAACGAGTCTTTGGTCAGAGCGAGTACGCCGGCGGCGGGCGTTAAGAGTTCGCGTATATCGTGGACGTGATCCACATGAAAAGATGTGTACTTTTCCAACGTATACGAGTAGTATGAGGTCACATGGCCTGACATATTGCCCATCCATAGTAGCTCTTCGGTGGCGTCAAAGGCCACACACGACACACCCGTCTGCCGGTCAGCGCCGATATTAGAGCCGATGTCAGCCACACATGTGTTGATCGGCGAGTACTCCATCATATGTGATGGCCGGTCGTCGCCAGCGCTTCCCTCTTGTCTTAAGACACACTTTGTCTTCAATTCACTCTAAACCGATACACAAAACACTGATAACCGGTCACTATTATCCGCTTCCTCTTCAGTTTGTGGTCACTTCTTCTTCAAACCACTTCTCAATCCATTGTTTTGATTGACTTTCAAATGCCAGATAAATATAGCGCTCGTCGTATACAACGTATACATAATTGTAAACAAAGGGTTAAACCAAAGCCATTCACTCTCTACAGGAGTCATTCATAATAATCGTAACGCTATTTAAACATATTTTTGTGAACCCTTTTAAATTAAATATATATAAATATTTTATTAAATTTAAATTTAAATTATTTAATTAATAAATGCATTTAAACTAAACTAGATAAATTTGAACGATTATTATTGTTTGAATCCAAGCAAAAGGTGTTACATTAAAATTATAAGTTATGCAACAATATTTTCTACATTTACATTTTATTGCTTACTATAATATTCAGGTTAGATATTAGGAATATTCTGAATATACTGTATTGATAATGTATAAGAAGGTTAGAGTAGGTAGTGTTAAATATTTAACCGTTAAATTTAATTAAATTTATTTAAAATAACTTAAATAGCAAAATATTTTAAAATAAATTTTATCTGAAAATGTTATTTATAAAAATAAATTAGTAAGATATAAATTTTAAAATTTACTTAAATTTTTAATTATTAATCTATAAATTATAGTGTGTTTAGTTTTTTAAATAACTAAATCAGAAACCAAAAAAAAACTATATTGCTGTAAAATATACCAAATTGTAAACCACTCGATCGGAAACATCAAATTTAAATATCTGTTCACATAATTTTATAGCTAATTGTGTTTATATTAAGTAAAAAATATATTTATTGGCATATGAATATTCTGGATGGAATAAACAGGCTGATTCTTTTGACAAATATATAATTGTATATTTTTATACTTGTTTTATAAGTACGAAAATGACCTTGCTTATATTAATGTTTAATAATGTAGTGTTTGTGGTAAAATTACAGTTTTTTAATGCTATCTTTGTCAAAAGAATCAGCCTGTTTATTCCATCCAGAATATTCATATGCCGATAAATATATTTTTTTACTTAATATAAACACAATTATCTATAAAATTATGTGAACAGATATTTAAATCTGATGTTTCCGATCGAGTGGTTTACAATCAAGTGTAATTATAATAATACCTGGTAATTTTTAACAAACTTAAAAAAATTATTTTTTTTATATTTAACTAAAATATATTAAATATTTATTTTTAAGCAAAATTTTTCAATTCTAATAATGTTCAATGTACTATTAGGTCATTATATGTTCATTATATTGAATCGATAGTTGACTTAAAAAATTGTAAACATATTTCTACAATATATTTAATAAAATTATATTAAATTTATTAAAATTAGTTTATTAAAAATATAGAAATTCAATATAAGTATTAAGAATCTTGATAGAATATTCTTTAAATTAAAATATATATATATTGGTTATTTATGCAATTAATATATTTATAACTATTTATTTCGCAAATTAATTTTTTAAAATGGATATAATTGAAGACAATAATTGCTATACATTTAAAAGATGTGATAAATTAATAGATGTATTAATTTCAATTGATGAATACCAAATAAGAGGTTAAAAAACAAAATTTAATTATCTTTTAATTAATAATACATAATTGTTTGCATTTTTATTTTATAATATTTAGCAAATAAATCAATATTAATGTTTCAAAGCGATTACTTTGAGGCAATGTTTGGGCCAAATGACTGGTCAGAAACAATGACCGATAGCGTTAGGCTGGAAGACACGCTATTGAAGCCGTTTATTAATGTATTGATGATATGCTATGGTTTTAAAATGAATACAATTGAGTGGAGTATTCAAGAGATGAATGAAACTATAATAACTGCTAATAAGTATCAATTTGGAAGAATTGAAAGATTTTTATCCAGTAAAGTGGTTCAAAGATACCCACAAATGACACCAACTAATTGTGTAGAAATTATGCTAATTATTAGAGACTTGTATGAAATGTCCAAAATGTGTCATTTATTTTATTTGTATGAAGAATGTCTTGATTATTGGGATACAAATGCTTCAGAAGTTATCAAAACACTTGATAAACTATATCTGAGCCAAGAATTGGTTGAAGAAGTGTTAAGTCGAGACACTTTTGGCGTACATGAAGTGGAAATATTTGGAGGTTTAGTCAGTTACCTGATCCGAAACAAATCAATCTTAACCTTTACATCCAAAATATCGCTATTAAGAGTAATACGATTTGAGTTATTGTCTGACATATCAATTATAAGGTCTATAAACCCAGTGATTAAAAAGTTAAGCAATGATGAGCTGTTGAGCGACCGAATGGTCGACGGTTTAGTCGATGAAATTAATCGCCGATCAAAACAGAGTCGAACCAAACGAATCACTTATAAACCGTTGCCTTTATTTCCGCTATACGTCCGAAGACCTCAACTCTTTAACTATTATTCATTGGAAGAGTTTATTCGTATTGTTTTGGGTCTCTTCTGTTCCGTATCTTTCATTAATATTGGACTTAATATTATCGGCAAAAGTATTGGCATTTTATAACTGTAGCCGTTCTTCTTTACGATTGGATTGACACGTGTCAGGGCCGAGGGATGACCCGTGTTGAGGTGGGCGTTGCCCTTACGTGGGGTGTTCGGTGCTTGGCGTACGAGAGGAGGTCTCGGGAGTGGTTCATCAATTAACGCAATTGTAGTTTAAATCATAGTTTATTGAGATTAATACAAATTGTGGTCTGACTACTCTCCAGTCCAGACATAAAAACTGAATCATAATTTATAATAAAAGAGATCCGACTTCTCTGAAGTCCAGACCCTAAAACTAACTAACTTCTTTCAAGTAATTTTAGTTTTATATACATTTTGATAAAATGGAAAGTTTTTGTATTTAAAAAATGTGAAACTAATTAAAAGTAATGATTAATAAAAGTGATGAATAAAGTTTAGAGGAGTTTCTAATTATCTGTTTAGCGATTGGATCGCTTGTCGATCGACTCATCCGAGTAGTAGTTCTCCGTCTCGTCCTCATCGTTGTTGACGGTAACGCCATCTCTGGATTGATTGCTGAAGCGGTCATAACGTCCGGATTGGTTAGGAGTTCTCCGATAATAACCCGCTTCATAACTTAAAACTTTTACACTGTTTTTTAAAACAAATTTAATAAAACCTTTTTTTTGCAAAAACAAAAAACACTTGAGATTAAAGTATTTTTTAAAATAAAATTATTAATTCTTGTGAACACTTGTTAAACAAACTATATAACTATTAATCATATGCTGTGATATATGAGGAAATGTTAAATTGTTTGTTAATAATGTTTTTTAAATAAATAAATTTTGAATTAAAAAATCGGATTAATTAATTAATTAATACAAGTGCAATTGTACTTCAAACAAACGAATAATACTCTTATAAAACTTTATAATTTTGATTAATTATCTTTTGAAAAAAAATATTTTAAATAATTTTCCACACAATAGTGTAAACAATTATTCAAAAAACATTACTTTATATCAAGAATATTATAATATGATGTGAAGAATATAAGTTAACTAACTCTTTAAATATGCAAACAATCATTATTTGCTTACCATTGCTGTTAATATTTAGCGTCAATAGCTTTGAAGATTACCAACTGTTGGAAGCTATAAATGCCGATTCAATTCAGATGAGCACTCGAGCAGCCGTTCACCATAAAGAGGCCAACGATACTCCTATATGTTACGAAGACATTGACTGTTTTATAAAGAATGGTCCCATGAGACACATCGGCTCATTACCCGCTTCTCCCGATAAAATCAATACCCGATTCTTTGTGTACACCAAATATTCACCCAAAACTGTGTTAGAATTGCACCCAAAAGTACCGCAAAGTCTAGTGCTGGTGGAGGCACAACATTCATTAGCTATTTTGATCCACGGCTTCGCAAACGATGCCAACAAAACTGAATTAATTGCTTTAAAAGACTCTCTACTAAATTACTCGTACATATCGACAGTAATTATAGTGGATTGGAGTAAAGGTGCGTTAGCGCCCTGGTATACAGAAGCGGCCACTAATACGCAAGTGGTTGGCCGACAGATTGCATATCTGGTGGACTGTCTGCGCCTCAACGGCCGAATCAATCCGTTTAACGTTCATTTGTTTGGCTTTAGTTTAGGCGCACAGATCGCAGGTTTCGCAGGAAAGTACTCGTTAATGAAATATAAATGGAAATTTGGCCGCATTTCTGGTCAGTAATCATTAGATTTAAATAAATAAAAACTAAATGAATGTTAACTTGACTAGCGCTGGACGCTGCGGGACCTTTATTTGAAGGCTTTACCGGCTCTCACTTGACTAAATTGGACGCTTATTTTGTAGACGTCATACATACGAGTGCCGGTAATAATATACTGAAAGGTGAATTAGGATTCTCGTCGGCCATCGGACACATCGACTTTTACCCAAATAACGGCACTCGACAGCCCCGCTGTCAGAAGCAACAAGTGTTAAGTACATGCGATCACAACTCAGCCTTGTATTACATGGAGGCATCGTTGAGAAATCAGGTCAACTGTACATTCTTGGCATTCAAATGCAACTCATGGCGCGAATTCACGACTGGCCGGTGTGCCGATCGTATTGGTGTTTCGGTAATGGGATATCTAAGTGTTTTGGCCCGCAGTTCGGGTAATCACTACTTGAAAACAACAGCTAAATATCCATTCTGTTGGGACTACAGAATACGGAAGAATAGATTCATTTATGCAAACAATCCATACATTGATTCAAATAATCTGTGATTAAGAATAATAATAATAAAATAGTATTTATTAAAAACATTTAATTACAAAATCAAAAATTATATTAAAACAAAATATACTGATCGCATAAATGCATTATTTTTTACTTATAAATTGATTGTCTTTAATATAAAACCTCAACGGTTTGTTTGTCCACTCGAGGGCTTTGGGTATACCTACGCGACCCGTACTGACAATATCTTCATCGGGAATAGCATCGCCCGACTCTATCCACAAGACATCGCTGTCTGTGATATCCGATTTGTTGGTATTGTTTTTATCGATACCAAACGCCATGCATAGCTTCGACGGTCCGTTGGCCAGTAATTTTTCGGCAAACGGCTTAGCGTTCACCTGATCTTTGCGTGACTTCGCGCGTAAGCGTTGCATATCATCTAAGCCTTCAACGGGTTGTACAGCGCGTAGCAGAACTGCGTGTCCGTCGCCTAACGCCGATAGATTGATGCAGTGATACATACCGTAAGTCATGTACACAAAACAAGTGCCGGCAGTCATGTAAAGTGGCTCTAAATGCTCGGTTCGGCGACCATTATAAGTGGCGCTGGCTTTGTCTTCGGCGCCTAAATAAGCTTCAGTCTCAACAATACGTCCCTTCAGAACGGGTCCTTTCGGTGATAATCGGCGGCATAACGTCTGTCCCAATAGAGCTTTGGCTAACTCTTCGGCCGATTTGCTGGTAAAGAAGTGACGCGACAGTCGACACATACCACCAGTTGATTGTCGACTAGTCTTCGCCTTTTTACTGGTCTTAGTCTTCACCTTCTCGTTCACATCACTGTCCGATCGCACCAAACGTTTTCGGCCACCTTTTGGACGCTCGACTGTCGCCCTATTATTATCTTCAGATGTTTGTTGTTGTGGTTGAGTTGATCTCCTTTTTCGTGCCATTAATACAATAAGATTTAATCACTTTTTTAAATTGCTTTCAAAATTTGCATCACTTGTTGACAAACATAACACATAATTAGTTCAAAAACAACGTAAAAAGGGTTGAAAAACAAAGTATTTATATGTTTTGGGATTTTGTATGTCATTTGAAAAACATTTCAAATAAAAGGGATTCAGATTTATAGCAAATAATGCAGACATTGTTTATTGTAATTAATAACTGTAACCATAGAAACAATTATTGTTTGTGTTTATACATTGATTTCATTCATATGATGAAACATTTGTCAAACAATTTAAAACCAATTGGTTTTACAAAACAAACACTGAATTTACTAAACAATTAGTTGATTACAACCTGTGATGACAACCACTGGCCACCAGTCGTTGTCCAGTCGGACAAAGTTTGCCGACTTTTGCAAAATTTGTGACAAAATTGAGTCAAAACGGAGTAAAAATGATAAGAAAGTAGTGCTCAAGAAGTTCATCGATTGGTGGAAACGGGAGGCCATCGATGCGGTCGACGACTCATTTTACTCTGCTTTACGTTTGCTGTGTCCACATAAAGACAATAAGACATTTAGTCCGCCTACAGCCGATGCGGACACCACTTATGCGAGTCAACAATCGGGCGGTCAGTATTCGGGTCGCGCGGCGTACGGCATGAAAGTCGACAAATTGAGGCACAAATACATCAAAATCTTGGGCTTAAGTAAAGAGTCAGAAGACGCCAAGAAGTTGATAAACTTTTACAAAGACGCCAACAATCGCCACAAAGACTTGGGCTCTGTTTTATACGAAGTGATGGCTAATCGGGCCAGAGTTGCCGACGGACGCATCACTTTGGATGAGTTGAACTCAGACTTAGATGCCATCGGCAGAGCTTACGAAGACAATCGTGTTTCGGACGCCGAAGACGTGTTAACCAAACTCATCAATAATATGACACCTCTGGAGAACAAATGGTTAGTTCGTATTGTTTTGAAAGATATGTTGTTAGGTATGGGCGACACTGCTATACTTAACACTTACCATCCGGACGCTCAGGAGTACTACAACACCATTCATAATCTGCGAACAGTATGCGTCGATCTCTCAGATCCGTCGGTGCCGTTGAGTGTCAAAAGTATTCAACTCTTCCATCCATTCTCTCCAATGCTGTCCGAGAGAGTGAAACTCAATACAATTAATCGTATAATAGATAGCAATAAGTTTTTTGTTGAAATCAAATACGATGGCCAGAGGTTTCAGATCCATAAGCGTCACAATCAATACAAATACTTTAGTCGTAATTGCGTTGACTTTTCCGACGCTTT
Organism: Dissorhina ornata; assembly: GCA_034695265.1. Classification (NCBI taxonomy): domain Eukaryota; kingdom Metazoa; phylum Arthropoda; class Arachnida; order Sarcoptiformes; family Oppiidae; genus Dissorhina; species Dissorhina ornata. The sequence continues at coordinate 6,272 of JAQIWK010000683.1, read as the reverse complement.
TAACGAGTCGTTGACGCCATTCATAGCAGAAGCGTTTGGCGACAGTGTTGTTGATGTGATATTAGACGGCGAAATGATGGCTTACGAGACCAGTACTAACAGACTTCTCACACAAACTGAACCGGGTTTTGATGTCAAAAGAATCGCCGCCAAAGATACCGATAGACACTCTCTTTTTGTAGTGTTTGATATCCTATATCTAAACGGTGAGGTTTTGACGACCAGACCTCTCGTCGAAAGAGTTAAAATATTAGAAAAGACTATAAAACCAATTGATACTCGTCTTCGCTTAACTGATAGACGTTTATGTGAGACTAAAGATGATATAATTGAGGCCATGAATATGGCCATTGATCGTCACGAAGAGGGTATTATTGTAAAACTTTGTGATTCTGTGTATAAAGTGAATAAGAGACAGGGCGGCGGTTGGATTAAACTTAAACCCGATTATATCGATGGTCTTATGGATGAGTTGGATCTCCTGATCATCGGTGGCTTATACGGCAGTCGCGGAGGTATTTCACACTTTTTTGTTGGACTCAAAGTACCAGAAAGCGAAGGGTCGCCTCCACAACGGTTTGTGAGTGTAAGTCGTGTGGGAACTGGTTATAGCGATGAAGAACTGCGACGATTGCAGAACAAACTCAAAGACCATTGGCGGCCGTTTGACAAGAAAAAGTGTCCGCAATTTCTGTCTTTCGGACGTCTGAAACCCGAAGTATGGATTGAACCCAAAAATTCTGTTATACTTCAAATAAAAGCGGCGGAGATTATGGAGTCTAGCGGTGATTATGGGACTCACTATACGTTGAGATTTCCAAGAGTTATGAAAATACGTGACGACAAGGAATGGCACGAATGCATGAGTCTTGTCGAGATGGATCAGCTCAAGTCGACGGGATTATTAGTCAACGCCACTGTTAATTATAAGAGTGAAGAACCAGAAGAGAAACGGCGTAGAGTTATGGATAGACCCACTGTATCGCTAAACAATCAGTTGACAGATGTATCTGAAGTTAATATAAAGTCAGATATATTTGCCGACAAAGAGTTTTGTTTGGTTCCCTTCAGAGACTTAACGATTAAGCAGTCACTCGAGTGTGTGATACGTGAGTTTGGCGGTAAAGTAGTAGCAAATCCGGCGCCCAATAAAACATACTGTATTATAGCCGACAATTGCGATACCATTGCCGTCAAACGTCATGTAAATTCCGGTAAATACAACGTTATTAAGAGTTCGTGGATTGACAAGTGTGTGACTGAACGGCAATTACTTGATTGGACGCCCAGTGATGTGTGGAGTCAAACGGTTGAATCTAAGGAAAAGATGAGTCATAAGTTTGACAAATACGGCGATTCGTATACTCAACTCATCACAGAGTTAGAGTTGAAAGAGCTATTTGATCGCATGAATGCTAACGATGTCGACCAAAGCTTGTTGTCTAACAAACAGATTGCGGACATTGAGTTCGAGTTATGGCCTAACGAACGACCGATGAGTTTCTTCCGGACAATATCGGTGTTTGTCGACACAGAAGACTCAATTGATGGTCTTTCAAACAAATATTGGCAAAGCATTGTCCGCTTTTATGGCGCAACTGTTGTTCAGAGTTTAACTGACAATCCATCGCACGTTTTGATACTGAAACCCAATAGAAGCGATCACTTTAAGCAAATCAATCGACAAAATAGCCAAAAGTTTCATATCGTTGGTCACAAATGGATCGAAAAGTGCATTCAAATGAAAGATTTGTTAGATTTTGTCGACTTTTAAAGCATGTTTCCTATAGATATTATTCATAACCTATTTATACATATGTATTTTATCATAAGTTACTAACTATATATTAATTGTTAATTTATAATAAATTAATTTAATTTTATTGAAATCATTATTTTATAAGATAATAAATAAATAGTTTTTATTGCATATTCTATTGAATATATTGAATCAATATCACCGGTATATATTTACTTTAATTGTAATATTGTCTATAAATTATAGGCTATAAACGATTGTCGTCACCAATTGGATCCCAATAATTGAATGATTTAGTTATCATTTCACAGCCACTCCTGTAATTTAACACACATTTTGTGACTTAATTTGCTTTAATCTCATAATTAAATATAAATGTTACAAAAACATTAATTAACATTTATAAACATGTTTGCATTGTGTGCTAATCTATACACAAAAGTAGATTAAATTTTTTAAAATTATACAAAATAATTCAAATCTTGAAAAATTGTTGAAAAAATATATTCATTTAAAAAAATTATTAATGTTTTCATTGAATAAATAAATAATTATATAAAACCTCTTATTAATGTCGAAATACCATAAAAATCACTTAAGAATTGATTTTAAAAAACTATCAATAAAAAACAGTGGTGTTTGGCGTGAATTACCTATTGATTCAACTGAACATAATTGGCCGGAAAGAGACCGATTTTACCGCGACACCTGCCGCGCCACCAGCCCTCGTCAATCATCTCCACATCGGTTATGGTATCTTCGGGATCGAAACTAATCTCATCAAAATCTGCCGCTTCGTAGTCGTACAGCGCTGTAGCGGTCATTCCCGTCGGAGATCCGTTGTTATTCGCAGGCGTTTTATCGCCAAAATCTTGTTGTTCTTCCTCCTCTTCGGGTTCAACGTGTTGCGCGACAGCCTTATGGCTCATCACTTCTTGAGCTAAGGTCGCTGACTGTCGAATGGACTCCTCTCTGGCCTCCCATTTCGAGTCGTCGCTCTCGTGAGCTTCCTCTCTGGCCGTCTCATACGAGTGACGCGATTCGGGTTCTGCGGTCGATGTAGTGGTCTTTGGTGGTGACGAAGCAGTGTTCAGCATTGGAAACACAGAAATACCTATTTTGTTAACTCGAGGACTCGATTCCCGATAAGACGGTTCCCTTTCCTCTCTGGCTTCGCGTTGCTCTACCTCTTCGTTATCGCTGTCGTTACCGCCGCGTCGTTCCCTCTCGAGCTTCAAGTTCTGTTGTCTACTCTCTTCTGCTTTCTTCGCCGCTTCTTTCTCTTGTTGTTCGCGTTCGAGTCGACGAGTCCTCTCCTCATCGGCCCTACGTTTCACTTCCGACTCATCGTTTTTGGCCATATTTTCAAATCTCGCGCGAAGACTACTAGCACTTCCCTTAGAAACGGCTGGTTTATCGGCACTACTGCCGCCCCTTTTTGGCACGTTTTCTTCGGGCGCCCAACTGTGCGCTGACTTATCGACCCGATCTGACTCAACTCCAAACTTGCCGCCAAATCCGCGACTAGAGTCTGTCTGTGACGAGTGTTTCTCAGTTTTGGTCACTTCATCCCATCCGTGCGCCTCTTTATCCTTTCTATCCGTTTGGACGCCATATTTACCGCCAAATCCTTTCGAGTGATCCGTTTGCGACTCATGTTTTTCCACCTTTTCGTGGTGTTCCCAACCGACCGCTGATTTGTCCACTCGATCTTTTTGAACACCAAACTTGCCTCCAAAGCCATGAGTACCATCTGTTTGAAGCAAATTAATTAATTCATAACAAAAACAAATTTTGTAAAATATAAATAATACCTTTTTGGGACTCGTGTTGATTGAGTTTTTCGTGATAATCCCATCCAACAGCAGATGTGTCTACTCTGTCCGTCTGAACTCCAAATTTACCTCCGAAACCAACCGAATGATCTGTAATTAAAAGATTATCAAAGTTTAAATTAATTGATAAAACAATTCAAACACTTAATTAATTCAAACCTTTTTGCGATTCGTGTTGCGATTGCTTTTCATGATATTCCCAGCCGACAGCCGACTTGTCCACCCGATCCTTTTGAACACCAAACTTGCCTCCAAAGCCATGAGTACCATCTGTTTGAAGCAAATTATTTTACAAAAACAAATTTTGTTAGAAAAAAGTTATACCCTTTTGGGACTCATGTTGATTAAGTTTCTCCTTGTAATCCCATCCAACCGCCGATTTGTCCACTCGATCTGATTGAACACCAAATTTGCCGCCAAATCCTGACGAGTGATCTGTTTGTGACAAAAAAATATAAATTATGTTAAATGTTCAACAAGTTATCAAAACTAACAAAACAGATAAACAGACAAACCTTTTTGTGAGGCGTGTGCGGCCAGTTTCTCGTGATATTCAAAACCAACGGCCGATTTATCCACTCTATCCGATTGGACGCCAAACGCACCGCCAAAACCTTTTGTGCCGTCCGTTTGGGACTCGTGAGCCATCTTCTGACGTAAGGACTCGTCTTCGTGAGTCACGTTATCTCGCAATTCAGCGATACTTTTGGACACAAAATGCAAACATTAAAAAACAATTAAGTGATAATCACTTGTAATAGTGTTGAGTCAACACTACAACTACTAACTCGATGGCACCGGCCGTACGACCCGAACCGCCCCATCGTTGCTGTTGTTCAGTGACATCATTCTGAAGACACGGCAAACAATTACAACAAATCAAAACTCATGGCAAGTAATGATAATAATAATACAATGTAATGTCTTTTGCATTATAAGACATTTATACGACACGTACCACAAAGTCGGGATCAGTTTCCCAGTCGTCGTCATCGTCTTTGGACGACTGTTTAGTGGTCTTCAGGACATTACCCGAAGGTTGTTGCGATGCATGCGCTCTCCACGTGGCCATCGGTTGTGCATACGGTATAAGTTTGACCGACAATTGATTACTAAATCAAATACAAAGTCAAAAGTGTTTTGTCGACAAATGACTAACAAATGAAAACAAAAACAACATTTGATTGCAAAACACGCCCTAAAAAGTGCACTCAAATTATGCAATCATTTCAATCACTTTTATCGCACAAATGCAGTCAACAGAGAGACTCTCACAGTGAGAGAGCATTGCATTACAATCGCGAAGTGAGTGTTTAAAAAACACGTGTGTTTTGTGTGTATTTTAAATGTTGGTTTTGAGACCTGTTTTGTGACCATTTGTGAAGACAATCGATGGGTAAACGCCGACACGAATTGTCGGCCACTAACGAGTCGGTCGAAGAATCAGTTCTTAAAAAGTATCACAACTATAAGAAACGACACAATATTACCGACAGTACAGACAACGAAGAGGTTGTCGACGATCGGCAAGTGGTCGACACCACCGACAAAGTGGTTGTTAATGAAAGCATCACTGAAACTGACGACATTTGTGCCGATCGTATCATTAAAGACGTGAAGAAAATTAAGGATAAGGCCACCAAAGAGGCCATCAAATTACGAAAAAAGGCTAAAAAGTTGGCCAAAAAGGCAGCCGCGGGTGAAAAGCTGAATGAGACGACTGGTGATAACAAAATTGGCAATAAAACTGTGGACGCGTTGTGGTATTTGAATGATTGGAAATACCGACCGTCAGAGTGGAAGTTCAAGAAGAACTACCAGATTTGGCTGATGAAGCACTGGACCGACGCTCACAAACTCAATGATAAACACTTTGAACTGTTTGTTGAGTACATATTTGCGGCTAAAAGTGGATCATTGGCCAGAACTCGACTGGAGTCGGAGGCCAAAGATCTGATTGACAAACAGTCGACCGCAGAACCAGTCGATGACAAAGTAGCCACTGAAACGACGGCTACTGACGTGGCATCGGACGATACAGCGGTGGACAGAGCTCGGCGTATACTGCAGTGTGTTATATAATTAACAAATGGACGGCACAGACAACCCAATGGCACGTAACCTATGGTGGACTCAAGACTGTTGTAGTGACCGATACGACTTGGGCGACCCAATGGTCAACATATTGTTCATATCTTTTCTAATAATTGTTTTATTAATTTTAATTTATTTCGAGAGAAAGCATACAAAAGAAGGTAACATTTTTACAGCAAATAAAACAAAGTGAATGAAAACAAAAACTGAAAGTTTGAATGAAAAAATAAAATTGAATACCTCTGCAAACAATTATTTTGGGACACATTTTTGGTATTAACACAAGTTTGTGATGTGTGTGTTAACTGTGTGCTGTGGACATGGGATGTGTCGGTGCCCTACAATTATAAAGACTCATTTGTCACTTTATATCCAACTAATTATATTTTAATTACTTTTTTAAATTAATTGAAAAATATATTCAAATGTATAGCTAATTGTTATAACAGTTTTGTTCATTTTAAAGAGAATTACATTAAAAATAATTTTTCTGTCATTTAGTAAATATTACATAAAATTACATTTTGTTTGAAACACAAAAAAAAATTATAATAAAATTCAAATAGAAAACAGTTTCCAAAAAA
>JAQIWK010000682.1:0-14142 GCA_034695265.1 Dissorhina ornata | reverse complement strand
TTTAAAATGCCGGGCAAACGGCATGCCAGGCACGGCATCTGCCACACGCCCGCGGCAGATTTATTTCGTTAAATGCATGTCAATCACAAACAATATCTCTATGGTTTTGGTTATTGTATACGTAACGTAATATATGATAATCATATTCTGATTTAAAACTATGATTTAAATTGTTTTAATTTAATAAAAAATTAATAATAACTAAACTTTGAATAATAAAATACAATAATATACCTGAAAATTACAAGTGTTTTAGAACAATAAAAATAAATATATTTATTATTTTGTATAGTTTTGCATAAAAAAATAAAATATACACAAGAATTCATTGAATAATGAGAGAGAGAGGGAGAGAGAGAGAGAGAGCGATTGTATAAAGATATTTTCAAATTAAATATTTCTACAAAATATTTACAAAAAAATATCTAAATTTAAGTACTAAATATTTAGTGCTTTCAATCCTGTAATTTACAGTAAACCTGATTATCAGCATTCCTGTTGGTATGAGTCACACATCACTGAATCTGTTCTGTGTTTGTGAAGGTCTTTCTGGTGGTGAACAACAACACCGCCACTGAATGAGTGAATGAGGGGTCGCTTACGGAGAATATACTGATAGACGGATTCTCGGAAGTCTGATCCGTCAACCAGAGACACACATTGTTTAGATTTTTTGTATTTTGATAAATAAAATTAATTTAAAACTTTTTTTCAATGAAGTTTTCACTGGAATATGACAAAAACTCATTGAAAATTTTGTGACATTATATAACAAAATTAGTTATTGATAAATACCTAGAGCACATTCCCTAAATACTATGCAATAGACATAAATATATCATAAATTATTTATTGCTAGTAATCAAATAATAATAATATATTTTTATTTGAATTAATATTTTGTCTTTCGATTTCACTATTGGTTTCGCGATTATTCACAATAACTTATTCTCTAAAACAATACACAAATAAAATCAATAACACAATTAAATTTATAATCTTTTTCCAACTCTCTCTCTCTCTCTCTCTCTCTCTCTCTCTCTCTCTCTCTCTCTCTCTCTCTAATCTGTTTGTTTGTTACACTGTTTTGACTACATTTACATATAATTTTAAAACAAAAATAAACAAAATAAAAGTTGTTTTAAAAGTTAAATAAACTTTCAAATACATTTGTAGACCAAATCATTGCCCCCAAACTTTGTCAGTCTAAGCCACCCACTTGCATGTTATTCTATTGAAAGTTTTACAACTTTTTCTACCATATATTTGTCTCATAAAACAATGCCAAATACAATGAACCTGACCCTTTTAAAGTTTATATTGATTTATTAAATAAAGTGCAAAGAATCTTGTGATAAAGAGCACCTGTATCATGCAAATGGCAATAAAATTAATGTGTTTGCATTCAAAGCACAGTCTACAGTGTATATTCTGTACATTTATTTATTCTGTATATTGTGTCTAACTTTCAAGATATCTGTACAAATACTCGATTCCCTAATGACTATACAAAACAAATATACTTTCAATTCAACAAAACTAATATCAAGTTAAAAGCTTGTCTACAATGTACACTACCGGTGCTTTGCGCCATACATCCATCAGTTCCCTTTGTTCTGGTGTTAGACTTGAGATTCAAAGTTTCAACAAGTTTGAATACATTGTAAATGGATAATTTAAAATTTAATTTAACATTGCTAGAAATTTTAGGTTAGAATATTGATGATATTTATATAATGGCACTGTCTATCAGTGCCATCAAGTGATTCAAAAGCAATATTGTGTTTCATAATTCTGTTACCGATATTATGGACCAAACTTTAAATTGAAATATAAGGGTGCAGATGTGGTCCAATTTAGTTATATAAATTAAACAAATTGTTATAAAATTACTAATCTAAAATATACTATTGATATAAATATTAGATAATTTTATGTACAAAAAATACAGATGTAGATACAGATGTAGTGTTACTTATTATAGAATTTAATTTTTTTTTAAATTTTATTATCTGGATTTGGATTCAAAATAGACAGTAATATATCACATAATAATGAAATTTTACACAAATCTTAAACTTAATATTGTGTAAGCCTTTGGACTGAAGCCATAATTTAATTTAAAATTCAATTCAATATAAGCGCCAAACATATAGTTTATCATTAAACGTGTCAAAGGAATGGCATTTCAATTAAATACTATTAAAGAAATTAAAAAACTTTCCAGATTTTTTAGACTCAAGTCAATAACTAGACTTTAAATAATAACATATGATAATACACCTGTAATTACTAGTCTATATGTTTGAATCAAACACTTTGATAACAAACTTGATATAAAATATATTACTATTTTGACTAAAATACCTTTATATAATGCTATTAAAATAGCATTATGATAATAGAATATTATTATAAAAACAAATATTTTTATTGTTTTGAATAGTTTTGTGTAAAAAACAATTTATTAGCAAAAATTCATTCAGAGAGAGAGAGAGAGAGAGAGAGAGAGAGATTGTATGATAAATACTGAACGTATGGAGTAGTGGTAGGAATTGTGAGAGTAATAGGTTAGGAATAGTGATATTCCTATCATACAGAATGGCATACAAACAGACATTTGTTATTATACATAATAAACACAACACTATTAGAAATACATGTATATCATATATACACTTTGTGTTACATGTGATGAACAGATGATTTAAATCTTAATTTTGCACTTCATTTTCATTGCCATTTGTAAATCAAATCAATATTATTAATTAATTATCAAAAAATGTAAATATTATTTAAAAATCATTTATAACTGCAATGGAAATGAGTTTATAGTTTTGATAGTAAATGAACGGATCATTTGGATAATGAATTTGCAATTTGTTTGGTTAGTGAAGACAAATGGGATGGGATTTGAGGGGAAATACTATTTTTGTTGTAATTAAAGTCAATTAAATGTATTTCTGTATTCAATTGCATTGTAAAGCCATAGACACAGTGTTATAGCAATAAATCTTGTAATCCTTGAAAATCAAACCAAAAACTCATTTTCATTGTAAAGTCAATGCAAAACAAAAAACTGTCACTAATTTCATCACTACTTCTCTTCATCTCTCTCTTCATAATATATTTTTTAAACATTTAAATGACATTTCATTTTAAAATTAATTGATTGTAAAAATATCTGTTATTGTGTCCATTAGTTGATTAAATCAAGTAATTGAAAGACAATCGCCGACTGAATGGCCGCCCGTATTGGTCGACGATATGCGAAGTACGCGCTGATGATCGGCGGCGCCGGCCTCTCATCGTATGCCGTGTTTCGACTGATTGACCAGAAAAAAGAGGTACACTTTAGATACACGAAAACGAAATTGATGAGTTTGACCAAGGTATGTTTGTTGCATGTTTTGCTCACATATATATCCACCACAAACCATCGCATCAGAGCCTGTTAGTCAAAGCTTCATCACCATCACAGACATCACCGTTAAAACCCGTATCGAGTAAAGCCTTACCGTCGCGTCAGGATCAGCTCAAGAGTCTCCAATCCGGCAAAGAGTTTGATGTACTGGTCATTGGTGGCGGAGCTACTGGATGTGGAACGGCTTTGGATGCCGTTACCAGAGGTTGGGAACTGATTTGTGATAATTAGGAAACAATTATTTAAATGGTTGATGATTTAAATGAATGAATGGACAGGTCTATCGACGGCGTTGGTCGAGTTGGACGACTTCTCGTCGGGTACATCGAGTCGCAGCACAAAACTAATCCACGGAGGAGTCCGTTATCTCCAGAAAGCCATCTTAAAGTTGGATATTGAACAGTACAAAATGGTCAGGGAAGCGGTTAGTCATACACCAGACAATTAACCATCAATTGTATTACTAATTTGATTGATTTGATTGATCCATCAATAGCTTCAAGAGAGAGCAAACTTGTTAGAGATAGCGCCGCACTTGTCCTACCCGTTACCAATTATGTTACCCGTCTATCATTACTGGCAAATACGTAAGCATTTGATTTAATTATCGGTAAAGGTTTTGGTGATAATTTGAATTTGAATACAAATAACAGCCTACTTCTGGGTGGGCATCAAAATGTACGATCTGGTGGCCGGCACTAAGAATGTCAAGTCATCCTATTATATGTCAAAGAGAGACGCTATGGAAGTGTTTCCGATGCTTAAGAGTGACTCTTTGGTGGGCGCTATTGTCTACTACGATGGTCAGCATAACGACGCCCGTATGAACCTGTCAATCGCGCTGACGGCTGTCCGATATGGAGCCACAATTGCCAATCATGTGTCTGTTGTTAAACTTCATAAGGACGCTAATGGCAAACTAAATGGCGCCCGACTTCAGGATCAAATGACTAAACAAGAATGGGATGTAAAGGCTAAGACCATCATTAACGCCACCGGACCATTCACTGACAGTATCCGCCAAATGGATGACCAAAACACTCGTAAAATATGCCAACCGAGCGCTGGCGTACACATTGTATTACCCGGATATTACAGTCCCGAAAGTATGGGTCTATTGGATCCATCGACCAGTGATGGACGCGTTATATTCTTCCTTCCGTGGGAAAAGTGGACGATTGCCGGCACTACTGATAAGGTGTGTGAAGTGACTCACAACCCGTCGCCCACCGAAAATGATATTCAATTTATTTTGAATGAAATCCGTCACTACTTGAGCCCCGATATCAACGTACGTCGCGGTGATGTAATGTCCGCGTGGGCTGGCATTCGGCCTCTGGTATTGGATCCTTCAAAACCCAACACCGAATCAATTGCCAGAAATCATATTATCGACACGAGTGCGAGCGGTCTCGTGACCATTGCTGGCGGAAAGTGGACGACGTATCGGGTGATGGCTCAGGAGGCGGTAGACGCGGCCATTGCTGCCGAACCAGAAAAGTTATCGCACGCCACACAATGCAACACATTAGGTCTGACTTTGGAAGGCGGACATAATTGGACACCAATTCTGTACATTCAGTTGGTTCAGGATTACGGCATTGAACCCGAAGTGGCCAATCATTTGGCCAACACGTACGGCGATAAATCATTTGCTGTGGCCAAGTTAGCCGAACTTACTGGCAAACGATGGCCAGTGGCTGGACGTAGATTACATCAAGAGTTTCCGTATATTGAAGCCGAGATCCGGTTTGCCGTACGAGAGTATGCGTGCACTGCCGTCGACGTAATCGCCCGACGCTTACGATTAGCATTTCTGAACACACAGGCGGCTGAAGAAACTTTGCCACAGATTGTGGACATATTGGCCGATGAGCTCAAGTGGAGTAAATCGGAAAAAGAAGTACAACTCACAAAGGCTAAGGAGTTCTTACGGACAGAAATGGGACAACAGGTGAACAAAGAGCTGAGAGATACAGCTCCCATATCGTTGACCAAAGATGAGATAAACAAATATAGCAAACAATTTCATTCACTCGATCGCGACCGCAAGGGTTACATCGGTATCAATGACTTGAGACGATCTATGAAAGTAAGTTACAATGTTGAACCTGCGCTACAACTCTTCTCATCATTTTATTTATTAATTGTTTGAATAATTTTGTATTATTTTTAGGCACAAGGAGTGAAGATAGGGGAAGAAGAGTTGCATACAATGTTGAGCGAAGTGGACATCAACAAGAATGGTCAGGTGGAGTTGGGAGAGTATCTGGAACTAATGAGTGCCATCAAAGTGGGTGCTATAGTCCAAAGCCGGTTCTCCAAAGCGGCCGAAATGGAGTACAACAGGATTACCATCGATCGGGCCGGTGGTGGACTGTAAACCTGGTCTTATTGCACAGTAATGTCATATTACTAATATGAATCCCAATCTAATTATTATTATCAGATTTATATATATATTTTTAACGAAAACAAATCTATTGTTTTAAGTTTATCTACATTTCTAGATATAATTATTGAATAACTTTTTGACTTTTTTTGTTTGTTTTAAGTGTTTTGTTGTGAATATCCATATCTCTGTAATTTTCAAATATCTCTTTCAAATCATTTCAATTATAATAATTGAATTATTGATTGAAAAAACTAGTCATTTGAGGACATATGTATTTTAGACACATCTCCCACTGGTTTGTTAAATAATTGTCTCATTTTTGTTATAAATGTTTAATTAATTTCATACTTAAATCCCTTGAACAACACTTACATTTAAAGTTCATTTTAAAAATTAATTATAATTTTTAAAAATTAATTTCAATGTTTTAAATGTTTCAATCAAATTGATTATTAAGAAACTCAAGAAAATTGTAAACCAATTATCAATAAATTAAATAAAATTTAAATCATATATTCAAACAAATATTAAGTTTTGTTTTATTTCTTTAAAACTCTTTTGTTATCAATAAAAAAAAATTGTCTCAATATTTGGTCTAATTAATGGTTAAATCGATTGATTAATAATAAAAAATAAAATCAATTGTAGTAATAGTTTATAATTATAATAATAATGTGATTTTAAAAATGTTTGACCAATCCTTAAGATCGGGTATATTTGCCCCAAATATGGAGCATAAATACGGATGCGATGAACACCAGACTCATCACCAGAACAGGTACGGGACCACTGCATACGGACGGGTATTATAGTCATAGAAATGTATTCAATTATTGATAAATTATTAATTAAAACTAATTAAATATAATTACACTTTAATGCCTGGTGAGTCATCGGTGTAGAATCGCCACATACCGCCGCTGTTGGCCGCCGCAGCTCGTGATCTGCCGGCACCACCACTGCTGGCACCGCCGCCGCCAACCTTTCGCTGCTTAACAGTACCGCCAGTGCCTCCCGAAGAGCGTGACGGCATAGCTCGCGGCGATCGGCCACCGCCTGCGCCCACCGATGTACTACTGGCCGGTGCGGGCTATTCAACACATATTGACGTTATATTCAATTCATTCAATAAAGTTATCATTCATTTTCATACCATTTCTCTTATGTATTATTTGTGAAGTTTTTATATTAAAAAATTGAATTAAAATTTAAAAACACAATTAAATTGTGATTTAAAATAAGCTTAAAGTTAATTCACTTTTAAAAAGACACGACTTTTTAAATGTATATTTGATTTCAAAACACGTCAGCGATTGTACGGTTGGGTCACTCAATAACGTCCGCAATATGTGATGGGTTTTTGTGGCGCCAATTGAGTGCTTGGTTTCAATGCCTACCACTCGTCGGGGTTTGAGTTTTATTCAATGCAAACGTTGTTTATTAAAACATATGATTTGTTAATTGGTTTCAAATAAAACATTACATAAGTTGTAAAACATTTAGTCCCTTATAATTGTTAGTTTAGTGTTAATTCATAATAATTTGCTTATTATTAATACCTCAACCCATATAACACACGTTATGTTGTTTATGAACGAGAATGAGTAAAACAAAACGTATTGAATAGAAAAGTAACGGTTTATATGAATGGCGCCATCGGTTGAGCACATCGTTGAGCAGTGAATGAGTGAAAAGCATAGCAATAGAGAGACTGATGTCATGTGCGATAGCAATACGACCGGCGATTCATAAGTCACACCATTTGTGTCTCTCATTTGTATTCAACACTTAATTTTGCGTTTAGTTTTGATTTTAGTTTCAAATTTAGTTTCATTTTTGGCTCCAATTGTATAGCAATTACACGAATTAGTCGGCCATTCAATCAACGCATCCCATCCGACGCGACCAACGCTGTGCCCAACGACCACAACATCGACAATAACAACACCTTTTTAGATGCCAGCCATGGATTTGAGCCAAATCTTAGCCAAAACTATCTCATCCGGTATGTGATAATCGGCACCATTCAGGCCATACAGATGTCCATTAATGTCTGATTGTGTTGTATTGCAGATCAAAATGAGTTACAGGCGTCGTTGCAATACTTGGAACAATTGGCTCTACAAAATCTGGTCAGTCTTTACCACTTTATTATCATCACAACCAACACATCCAATACACACCACATGTTTATGTGTCAAACGTACCATTGATTTATGTCTTTGTATGACATTTAAGCATTGGTTGTGTATAACGTGTGTTGACTGATGTGTTATCTGTTGAATGTCTTTATGTGATAAGACATGAATTTTGGTGAAACCAATGAACTAATGATATGATAATGTTTTTGTTCACAATATGTCTAACTAAAGCCTGAATTTCTAAAACAATTGTCGGAAATTTTAAGTAACATATCAAACGATGCGGTGATTCGTATGGCGGCTGCTCTGCAGCTGAAGAATCACTTGACATCAAAAGACTCTGAAATTCAGCGCCAATTCCAACAGAGATGGCTGTCCTTTACGGAAGACGTCCGCAATTATATTAAGCAAAATGTGTTGAATTCGTTGGGAACCGAAAACTCGAGACCATCGTCGGCCGCCCAATGTGTGGCCTACATAGCGGTGGCCGAACTGCCACACAATTTGTGGCCAAATCTAATCCAAATCCTGACCCAAAATGTAACCAATCCTAACAGTACGGAAATGATGAAAGAGTCAACATTGGAGGCCATCGGCTATATCTGTCAAGACATCGATCCCGAAATTCTGGTCAATCAATCAAATAACATTCTGACGGCTATAGTGCACGGTATGCGCAAAGAAGAGACATCAACACACGTTATGTTGGCCGCAACTAACGCTCTGCACAATTCACTGGAGTTCACAAAAGCCAACTTTGATAAGGACTCCGAACGCCATTACATTATGCAAGTGGTCTGCGAGTGCACCCAATGTCCCGAAATTAAAGTATGTATTACTTATTGTATTGCTTTTAAATTTATTATTAACTAATGTTTTTATAATTTAGGTTAAAGTGGCGGCACTTCAATGTTTGGTCAAAATAATGTCACTCTATTACCAACATATGGAGCAATATATGGGTCCCGCGCTGTTCGCCATTACAATGCAAGCCATGCGGTCAGAACACGACGAGATCGCTCTCCAGGGCATCGAGTTTTGGTCTAACGTTTGCGACGAAGAGGTGGACCTTTCAATTGAAGCATCAGATGCTGCCGAACAGGGAAGACCACCCTCTCGTACCTCCAAATTTTACGCAAAGGGAGCGCTTCAGTATTTGGTGCCAATACTCGTTCAATCACTGACCAAACAAGAAGAGTCGGACGACGAAGACGACTGGAATCCATGCAAAGCCGCCGGCGTTTGTCTGATGTTAATGGCCTCGTGTACCGAAGACTCAATTATACCTCACGTATTGCCGTTCGTTCAGCAAAACATTACGAGTCAAGACTGGAGGTTCCGGGACGCGGCTGTCATGGCATTTGGTTGTGTACTCGAAGGTCCCGATCAGACAACACTGCGACCTATTGTTGAGAATGCGTTGGAAACGCTTATTCGTCTAATGTCTGACCCGTGTGTTATTGTTAGAGATACGGTCGCCTGGACTATAGGCCGTATCTGCGAATTGATTCCCGAAGCCGTCATCAAAGAAGGCACTTTGAAGCCATTGTTGGACGCCCTCATCGAGGGATTGCGTTCAGAGCCACGGGTGGCCGCTAACGTGTGCTGGGCTTTCAACTCTTTGGCCGAAGCGTCGTACGAATCCGTACAGGAAGGCGATGGCAACGAACCCAAGACTTATTGTTTGTCTGAATTCTTTGGAACTATTGTTCAAAAGTTATTGGAAACAACCGAACGCCAGGACGGCGGTCAGGCTAACCTACGGTCGGCCGCTTACGAGGCGCTGATGGAAATGATCAAAAACAGTCCACTCGACTGCTACCCAATAGTGCAGAGCACGACAATGATTATATTAGAGCGTCTCAATCATGTTCTTTCTCTTGATAATCATCTTTCAACTCTTGAGAATCATAACCAACAGAATCTGCCCGATAGAGCGCAGGTCAACGATCTCCAGTCACTATTGTGCGCAACACTACAGTCAGTGCTACGAAAGATGACTCCCGAAGACGCCCCACGAATATCCGACGCTATTATGACGGCTCTGTTACAGATGTTTAACGCCAGCGGAAAGACTGGTGGCGTACAGGAAGACGCACTGATGGCTGTCGGAACACTGGTTGAGACATTAGGTGATGGATTCCTCAAATACATGGATGTCTTCCGACCCTTTTTGATCGTTGGTTTACGCAATTACGCTGAATATCAAGTTTGTTCGGCAGCCGTCGGATTAGTGGGCGACATTTGTCGCGCCATTGGCCTCAAAGTGTTGCCATATTGTGATGAATTGATGACTGTTTTATTGGAAAATCTATCGAACCAATCGGTCCATCGATCTGTTAAGCCGCAGATATTGTCAGTGTTTGGCGACATAGCGCTGGCCATCGCTACAGAATTTAAGAAGTATTTGGAAGTAGTGTTACAAACTCTAATGCAGGCCTCGCAGCTACAGATCGATCCAACAGATTACGATTTGGTTGACTATCTGAATGAGTTACGCGAGAATTGTTTGGAGGCATACACTGGTATCGTTCAGGGTTTGAAGGGTGACGCCGAAGTACCCAACCCTGAGGTGCAACTAATCCAACAACACATTCAATATATGATTCATTTTGTGATGCAAATAGCAAATGATCCCGAAATAACTGATCCACTGATAGCGGCCTGCGCTGGATTGTTGGGTGATTTATGCGCAGCCTTTGGTCCCGGACTACTAGCTCTGGTTGAGAACGAACCCATGCATCTGATGCTACAGAAGGGCAAGAAGTCGAAGAATACTAAGACGAGAACGTTGTCCGGTTGGGCGGTCAAAGAGATACGTAAACTGCGAGCGCCAGCCGGTGTGGTGGGCGCTACGGCCGGTTTGGTCAACAATGTGATCGGTGCCACGCCGTCGGAGTAGTGGTTAATAAATGACTTTTATTTTTATTATATTAGAAAACTATTGAATGAATGAATAGATAATCATAATTGAAATAATGATATAAACTTTTGTTTTTATATTATAATAGTGTAATTGTTAATTAATATGTGCCAATAGCACAGTGCCATCAATATTCACAAAAAAATTAATTTTTAATCAAATTTTAATAAATATTTTTCAATACAGTTATTGATAATTCAATTAAAAGGCACTTATATTTTACATTTAAAATAATATAAAAGTAAAGTTTGCTATCATTTGTTTGAATGAATTTGAATATTAAAATTGTTTTTGTAATCATTATTCGTAACAATCTATTCATTATAAGATATATGAAATTTATTTTTTTGTTTTTAAAAATGTTTGTCGTTTTTATTGAAATGTTTTTTCTTCTCGTATTTTGCAGATTACAGAAGATATCCATCGGATGGATGTGATGTATGGTATGAATGAGTGGAATAAATGACACAAAAACCCTTTCAAAATAATCAATTCAATTATCAAAAAACACAATAATCTCATTGAATAAAAGTGGACGAATGTGTGTGAGAAATACAAATACAAAAAAACCAAACAAATATAACTTTTTAAAACAAAACAATACAATAAATGTTTTGGCCAACAAATATACACACCAATTAATAATCAGCGCTGCGATTCCCACATATATTACAAACTGCCGGCGCCCGTAAGGCCCGTGCATACGGCGCCGGTATGCGAGAGTGTGTGTGTGTGAAACACTGTATGCGAGAGAGCGAGTGTGTGAATGAATGAGTGAGTGAGAGAGACATTTAATATCTTGTGTCAGACATTCAGATCAAAAACAATTAAACAATTCATAAAAAAAATTATATATAAATATTGATATTTCAGTACAACAAACGCCAAATAAAACATGACTACTCATCACAGATTGTAATACAATTAAATTAGTTAAATACCTTAAATTAAATAACACTTTAAAATGTTGAAAAATATATATTTTGTAACAAATTATATGAATAATTCATTTAAAAAAAACAAAATACATATTCTGTGAGTGAATGCAGGAGTGAATGTGAGGATTGATTTCAAATCCATACACTATAATAGATATTATGACATAACATCTCAACAGTTATATAAGCTATAATTACAGAAAATTTAACACTAAATCAATGGTCTCTGTAATGAAATAAAGTGAATGCTCTGTATTGAGAGTATTGTTACAGAGATTGTTGTGAAATATAATTCCGTAAAAAATATTAACAAATTGTTATCAAAATAATAGATAAAGAAACGGATTGTTATAAACACTTTTCTATATATTTTATAATTAATTAAATTTTTTGTTTAACTAAAACTAATTAGGATATGATTTTTTTTGTTTGGAAATTATAATACAATTAGTAAATGAAAAAATTGATACTTTATTATAATTATCTAAAATGTATTTTTGATTTAAAATTCAATTGTAAGTTAATTAATGAAATGATTTTTTCACATTGAAAATTATAATTGATTTCTATTATATTATATTATTTTGAAATTGTATTTTTAGATATTATTATGATTTTTGTTTTATTTTTCAATAAATATGCGCGCGTTTTCACAAATTTTTGTGTAATTATTTAATTGCTAATAGTAGTTATACAACCATGGTAAGTTGAGTGTAAATGTTAATTGGTAAGTTTTTAAAAAATTTAGATATTTAAATTTTATGTAAAACTTGTAAAATCTATTTTTAAAACTTATTAATAATATCAATAATTAATAATTTTAAAATAAATGTCATTAATATTAATACTGTATGTAATTTAAATGCAAATACAAGTGGACACCTGTTAATTATTTAAATTATTCAATTAATAATATTTATTTTCACAAAACTAGCCGTGTATTTGTGGACTAATTTAAATATTTTATTTTTGAAGTCAATGCACACAAACTATGGTAACATTGGTTAGCACTT
The DNA here is from genome assembly GCA_034695265.1 of Dissorhina ornata. NCBI lineage: Eukaryota > Metazoa > Arthropoda > Arachnida > Sarcoptiformes > Oppiidae > Dissorhina > Dissorhina ornata. The sequence continues at coordinate 1,308 of JAQIWK010000682.1, read as the reverse complement.
AAAGTTTCTCCTATCAATGAATGGTTTATTTTGAAAAAAATCAAGTATTACTGATATATAGTTGTGGCCAAAAAAATGTAATAAATTATATTAAAGTAAAAGTTATTTTTACCAAATAATGTGTTTATTCATAGCAATTGATCGATTAATATGTTTTATAAACTATCTGGAAATTCAATTACAAACAAGCATTTTGTTTTGAATTAATCCAATAAATAATAATAATATCATAAATAAAAAGTAATCAATAAAATTATTAGATTATTATCTAAAAACCTAATTTTCAAGTACTCTCTCTCTCTCTCTCAAAAAAACTTATCCAAACTCTCTCTCTCTCTCTCCCTCTCCCTCTCCCTCTCTCTCTCTCTCTCTCTCTCTAACTTTTATCAATTTTTTATATAAATTAATAATAAATTCATTAAAATAATAATGAAAAATAAAAAAAGGTGAGTTATATTTGGTCTATATTTATACGCTTATATATATAAATTAATTGGGAGAAAATAAAACTATTTTTATTTATTATTTTGTTTTTTATATTCAATTATATTTTATTTTTATCGACACATATCTAACATAAGAAAAAATAAATAAATTAGTAAATAAAATATTTGGCATTTTTCTGGTTTTAGTTTTTCAATTGATTAATAAATAAATATATATATATATTTTTTTGTATCATATTTAAAATTTATATATATATTTATATTATAAATACAATTTGGCCGATAAACTTGTCTGATGCTATTAAAAATCACATTAACTATGAAATTAAATATAAATAAAATTATTTGCCTAAACATATTTGATTTGATTTGATTATTAATAATATTTGTGTGGGTTTTTCAATATTAGCCATTAATTTAATTAAAATTGTCACAAATATATATTCACAATTATCTAATAAATTACTATAAATATTTTAAATTTTGTTTTATTTTATTTATTTTATTAATATTTTTGTTATTTTTACTATTAAATTATTGAATTTTAATTTTTTGTGTTAATTTATTAATGTATTGCCAGTTAGTTAACGGTTAATGTTATATGTTATGAATTCAGTAACCATTTCTTGTATCAAATCAATTAAAAATACTTTTTTTTTGTTATTTAAATCTCTAATTTACTTTTGATATATAGAGTGAATAAAAATATTTTGAATATTTATTTATTTTTTAATTATTTGTATTACCAATGAATACGAACGCTTTATTCAGTGAAATGTGTGTTTGATTTTTAATTAATTAAAATTAGATCTCTCTCTCTCCCAGTCTCTCTCTCTTTCTCTCTCTCTCTCTCTCTCTCTCA
>JAQIWK010000681.1:0-14145 GCA_034695265.1 Dissorhina ornata | reverse complement strand
AAATATTTTTTATTGTATATCTGAATGATTTGGTTTTTTGCTTGGATTAACCAATGAAAATGAATTTTTATGTAAAGCTTCAGATCCTAATTATAAATTAAATATATTGGTTTAAAACATTACTAAACTATTACTAAATGAACAAAAGTAATTAAAAATTTCAAAATACAAACTATACATTTTAGTGCAATGATTACACCAAAAAAACAATAATTTATTTTAAATTATTCGTTAAAATTTTTGACGTTTAGTGTAATTAGAAATCAAATGAATTATAACTAAATATGTATTTTTACAGACATAAATGTTTTAATAAAGTTTTACCAATCATTGATAAATAAATCACTTAATTGTGTAAAAAGCAAATTAAGAGTTAATAAATTATGAATAATATTTTTATTTAATATATGTTTTGTTCAATAAGTCTCTCACTATATATAAAATTTTGCGAATCATTGACTCTTGCATTATATCATACCTATTGGTTAGCATTGAAGCAAAGTTTGCAGAACTTATTCTTCTCTATTAGTATTGATTTTTATTCTGTATTACTATTCTCTCAATAGATATAAGAATTGTGTTTTATATACAATACCACAGACAATCTCTCACACATATTACTTCAATATTTGTTAATAATAACTACTGAGTTTTAACAAATTATTTTACATTTAAAACAACAAAAGTTTGATTTGATAAAACTAACCAAAAAAAAACCAAAAATAAGTTAACAATGTTTGAATGTCAATTTAAAGTGTAACAACTGCTAACTGACAGCTAAAATATAGTTTGTGTTTAATGTACATTATGTCTGCCGATCCACTATTTAATAGTTTTGTTCCGATCGGACGTCAAAACTTGAGAGTAAGCTTCAGAGTATAAAATATTAATCAAATTGTGTTTTAAATTGTTTTGTTTTTGTTTTTATTCGTTTAAAAATATAATTTAAAAATAATAAAATCATATTTATTTATAATTTTATGTGAACTACAAAAATAATTGTGTGAAATGAAGAAAACCGAAATGATATCAATAAAGTTTTTATACTCTAATCCTTTGGGAAAATTTCTAACAAATGACAAAATATCTAAGAATAGTGTTGTAATGCGAGCTAAAAATGACCCCAATTTGGATGATGACCCCCAACGTGCCCGATATGTTCGGTCCATTCCCAAGGCTTATATCTATAGAGATATATTACTTCAGGGCTATCTAGTTGTTCCCAAATTTCTTAAAAAGATTGACAACTTTGAGATCCGAAGTGACGACATATGGTTATGCACTTATCCTAAGTCGGGCACCACTTGGACCGAAGAAATCTTATCGCTTATATGCAATGACGGCGACATTGATAAAGTGAAAGATGTTCAGCTGTTCAGTCGTGTTGTGCACTTTGAAATAGGCAGACCAATTGGTCACAACCGCTTTCTCAAAAAACTAACAAATCCCAGACTTTTGGCCACTCACTTGCCCGCCACACACATCCCATCACAGCTCAAACAATGCAAAAGCAAGGTTTGTATTGAACACTTCATACTCTTACTCTTATTTATTAGATATTTTACAATTTAATATAAATAAAATAAAGAATACATTAAAATTGAAATTAATAAAATAATTAAGTTACAAAATGTGTTTTAAATTGTAGATAATATATGTGGTGCGTAATCCAAAAGACAATGCTGTGTCTTACTTCCATCACCATAGGATCAGCTCATTCTTAGGCAATTATAAGGGTTCGTGGGATAACTTTGTGGAGCTTTTCTTAAATGGTTATTTGGTACATGGTGATTGGTTTGATCATGTTAAAGGCTATTGGGATCTTTACCAACTCTACTCAAACAGAGTCCTATTTGTTTCGTACGAAGAGATGAAAACTGTATGAAATTGTATTCAAATGAATTATTAATAAATAGTTATTAATAATAACTTAATTAGTAATAACTTATTACGCAAATTAGTTCATTTTTAATTGCTATTCAAAATATAGGATTTACCCAAAATGGTAGAAATAATGGCAGACTTTATTGGCCACAACTTATCTACTGAAGCGATAGAGAGAATTGCCAGACATTGCTCTTTCAATGAGATGAAGACTAATAATATGGTGAATCGTGAGGATCTGCCCATTAAAGGCTTGTTTGATATGAGCAAATCAAAGTTTATGCGAAAAGGCATTATCGGTGACTGGACCAACCACTTCAACACACGTCAAAGCAAATTGTTTGACCAGAAATACAACGATCGGCTCAAACAGATTGGACTTAATATTTCTTACGACAGTGAAGACGCCTTATATCGGATGAAAACATTTGGAAGAATTATTTGTCATAATTCTGATCCAAACGATTACATTAGTTGTGAAGAAGATGTTTAATTAATACAATAAGTTATTCAATGAATAATACATTTTTAATACAATTAAATTTGAAGTCCAAATGTTGATTAAGTTTTTATACTAAATATTGGTTTAATAAGTTTATGTTAGAAATTGTCTATAATTTAGAAAAACTTATTTAAATTATAATTATAGAGCAGATATTTGATAATTGAAGTTTAGATTTATTAATTAAATAAACGGTTAATGTTTTAAAATATTTTATTTAAATTAAAATAAATGATTAAACAAATAAATTATTTAAAAATGAATTATTTGTTCGCGGATTGAGATGCAGGACATGATAAGAGTTTAGCAATCATTGAACTGATGGTTTCATCGTTACATTTAATAATTTGCTTTTTATTCAAATCAATTTCAACGTCAACTGAATCAATACTACACGTCAAGACATTAGCGTCGCCTGTGTTGGTAAGCTCTTCGATGCCAAACATATCTTTCAAGAGATCACACAAAAGAGATGAGTCTAAAGGCTTCTTGTCCTCCAAATAATTGATGGTTTGGTTGCCTTCACTCTTGAGAAGTAGGGCTACAATAGAGTCGGCGTACATATCGGTGACAGGACTGGCCACCCAATCGAGAGTCAAGAATTTGCTGGTAGTGTTCAATACGATAACAATTTTCCGCATAACTCTAATCTTTTCGCTCTTACTCTCCAATATTTCGCAATCAAAATGCGACAAAATGACACATAAATCTTGAAAAGTGCCGCTGAAATGAACGCTAAGCTTTTGGCTGATAGTACTCATAACCATATCTGTATATTTGCTCAGATCTGTCGGCGCCAACAAATGATAACTAAAGTTCCGTTTCACTAAAACTCCGGACACCTTATGACCAGCTTTTGGGGGATCAATGGCTAGACTTCCCATCACTTTTGCTGTCTTTTCGCCTCTGAAATGGAACTGAACGGCGACTGTATTTCTGGGAGTGTGAAGAGTAGGCGGATTGTCTGAGTCTTCGTACTCCCGTTGAAGAGCAGCCCTTAATCGGTTCATTTCATTGGCCTCTCCGTGCACTAGCATTATGTGCGGCGGTCGGAGAGCTCGTATGAATTCACTCGTTTGCTGGTAGTCTGTGTGCGCCGAGAATGATATGTACTCTATTTGACACTTGCGGGCGATCTTCTGACCACTCATTGTTGTGAACTCTTCCGGTTCAGCCAATACTTGTTTAGCAGGCGTTCCCTCAACACAATAGCCGGCTATTATGCAACAGTTGCGTGACTCCGGACACCACGTCTCAAATAACTCACGAGACAGTCCACTCTGCATCATACCAGGGCTGGCCATCACAACACATGGCCCCACGTCTTCAAAGTGATCAATTGATTTCAAGTTTGATATGTGTTTGAAAACAAAGGGATTACTGATAGCTATCTGACGTTTAATACGATTATTCATAGCATTTATATATGTCTGGTATACAGACATACACTTCTTAGCCAAAGAGGAAGCGTAATATATAGGAATGTCGTGTAATTCTGGATGTTGTGACCAATACTCGTCGAGAATAAGCAGCAGTTCCTGTGCGCGACCCAAAGCAAACACAGGGATCAGACACCGACCGCCGCGGCTCACTGTGTCGTAAACTATTCCTGTGAAACGGGCCTCACGTTCCTCTCGTTTCTCATGAATATGTGTGCCATAAGTGGATTCAATGATCAGTACATCAGGTCGGATGGCGGGTATCTCAGCGCTCATCAAATGTCTGTCTTCTTGTCGTGAGAAGTCTCCGGTATATAAGACCTTAACGCCGGCGATCTCTATCATAAACATAGCGGCGCCCAACACGTGGCCAGCGTTGTAGCACCAAAAGCGTACGCCTCCCACCTCTTTCTCTTCGTGAAAGTTAATGGTTTCTATTTTGTCCATCGATTGCTCCAAATCTGTCTCATTGTAGAGCATTAGTTCCGCCGATATATTAGACACTTTGATATAATCGGCTAAAATCCATCTGTAGATGGCTTTCGTGGCGTGAGTCATAAAACATCGACCTTTGAATGTTGTCTTCTGTAGAAACCATGGAAGTGCTCCGCAATGGTCTAAATGGAAGTGTGATATCAACAACAGATCAATCTGTTCCGGGTCTATGAGGTCGACGAATGGCAACGCATCCATTCCGTTAAGACCCGGATGACAACCCATATCCAGAAGAATACGTTTGCCTTTGAATGACAGGTATATACAGCTGCGGCCCACCTCTTGGCCCGAACCTAATGGTGTCAACTCAAGCAGATCGCTGTCGGCATTGTCTTGAACGTTGACAGAGTCATCAGTTCCGCTCAACACTACCACCGATTCGGTGCCTCTCGAAGGCTTTGAATCCATTGGTTACTCAAGTCTTCACTTAAAGTCAATCAATCAGTTTCTCAAACTGTAAGCTAATTGTCTCACAAACTAAACAAATGTCCCAAAACTACACAAACGTTTGTCAAACAGTTTGACTCAAACTGCATGTGTTTCTCACCAAACACTCCCAAAACTGCCAATACTTCCCAATACTCCCACAATTGCTTCCCAATCAGATCATAAATTATGATTCATAATTTTCTGTACAAAATGTGTTGTCATAGTAACCAACACTTGAAATGTTAAAAAATATAAAGTTTTGTTTTGATTTTATAAATTAATTGTTTTCAAATCAAAATTTGATTATCAAATCAACGCTTGATTAGTGATTAGTTGATAGTTGTAATCAATTGATTGTTTTGAATACAATTGTGGATCAAATGTTAAGATATCCGGCGGCAGAGCGTAACCAACAGGTAATTCTTGAGGTATTAACTCAAGTGTTGACTCGTGAGGGCTTATTGGACCACAGTTTGAATGCTTTGGAAATAGGTTTGAATTGAATGACAATTATGAATAGGATTTGATTATAAAACGTGAATCTGTTGCATATGAATCAGGCAGTGGTTCCGGACAACACGTGACACACTTTGCCAAACAATTATCTCGCATCCGATGGCAGCCATCAGATGTGAACCCAAGTTTGTTTGAGTCGATTGCAGGCCATACCCGACACTGGCAAGTGACCAATGTTTTGCCACCAATTGTGTTGGATGTGTCAGCACATGTCAGTGATTGGCCAATTGCTAAATCATCAAAAGTGGATCTAATTGTATGCACAAATGTAATTCACATATCGCCCTGGAAGTGCTCGATAGGCCTATTTGAAGGGTCCAGCGCTATATTGGCCCACAAAACAGGTCTTTTGGTGACATATGGACCGTACGCTTGCGATGGACTCATTACTCCTGAAAGTAATGTCTCGTTTGACGCCAATCTGCGCGAACAGAATCCCGAGTGGGGTCTCAGAGACATTAATGATATCAAAGTGTTGGCCACAAAAAACGGCTTAGCGTTGATATCGATTCACGAAATGCCCGCTAATAACAAAGTACTAGTTTTTAAGAAAATATAACCAATTTTTGAAATCAATTGACAAAATGTTTGTTTTTAAATAATTTCTGAACATTTATTTTTCAATTTTAAATAGTTTTACAACAATTTATTGTTTGTCTTATTTGTGTGAATCGATTGAATTAAAAGTCAAACAATAGATAAAAATAACATTTCGTTAATTTAGGGGACATTTTCGCATATAATATACAAAGTCATGATTTTATACATTATTTTTTATATTTATAATTAATGCTATTTAATGTTAAATATATAATAAATGGTTAAATGAATGCAATATATGTGCAAATGTTTGACTTTAAAAAAGAGGCCAAAAGGGAAGGCAAAGAAAGGCTAAACTAAAAAAGAAAACTATAAAATTCAAAGACAGACGAGTTGTTGATAAATAGATTTAAAATATACGGACATTAAACCTCTACTTAAAGCCAATAAACTTAAAATAAAGTCCAAAGGGTGTCATCCTTGTCCGCCCCCCTGAACAACAGACAACTTCTTTTGGCAATCGTCGCACGTCCTGACCGGTTGATCCCAACCACGTTCGGGAATCGATCGACGAGTTTCAGAGCACCCGTCACACACACCCTGACCGCAAGCTCTGCAATGATGTATCGCCAGTTTGTCGCTAAACTTTATTTTGCAAACAATGCAATCTTCGATGTCTTTGTCGGGCACCCAATATTCAGGTCGAGCCGACTCTTTAATCCATTCTTTAGGATAAATCAATTATTAGTCAAATGAGTGCCAAACAAATACAAAGTTTTTCAACATTTACCACGTGGATAGACAACAGTAGCTGAAACCAAATTACCGATAGTGCTATGAACCATCTCACCCACCAATCGGGGCATTACTTCAGCATTTGCCGTTTCCATTGATTTATCGCCTGAATAACAAATAAAATCATTTTAAATCTATTCAAATCAATTGCATTCAATCAAATCAAACCCTTAGCAAAGCATTTGTCGCAGACTCTAACGGGTTGGTCGCCCCAACCTCTCTCTGGCACCGGACGACTCTGCATAGAGCATCCCTCGCAGAAGCCATCGCCACACGAACGGCTGTCAATCAATACATACAGTCAATACATCAATCAAATATATGCCTTCATATCACTCATACCAGTGGTGTTTTTGATCCAAAGGTCCAAATTCTTTTGAACACTCCTTACAGTGCTATACAATACAAAACACTTTATAAATATTTATAAACAAATAATAATAATTGAATACAAACTTTTATATTATTGTTAGAGACCCAATATGAAGGTGCTATCTGATCGGCCATCCAATCGGCTAACACCCTGGATGGTCTGGCAGTCATTTGCGACACATTATTAGTCATGTAACTCAATGTATCAATGGCTCGTTGACCAACATTTTGCGGTCCTTGTGATTGTATGAGCTCCTATGGGTTAACCACAATATGTTATATTTGAATGTTTTATAAGTATTAAGACAACACTAACGTCAGGCCAGACATGTTGTATTTCAGTGCGAACCACATTCTCTTCGGTGGGCTCTTTGTTTCCATACCAATATTGTCTGCTGCGGTAAATAACACCGCATGTCTTGCACTCAAGTACATACCCACTCACCGCATACTTTGCTATACCAATCCATGACGACTCATCCGATGCAGTTGTCTTCGGCATTACTGTATTAATGACGGCTCTCTTGTCATTACACTCACGGCAGATGTAAATCTGGTTATTGAACTGATGCTGATATTTGCATTTGCTGTTTGCAAAGTGCATCAGTCCATCGCGCCAGTGGTTCATTGAATACCCACATTGGGTGCTATATATGACATTCAGATGATATATTTATTAAATAAATCAATAAATGATTGGTTGAATTGATCAACGATTACTAACTTGCAAGACAAACAGTGTACCGAACACTTGAAGTAGGCATCGAAGAATGTCTTGGGAACCAATTCGTTGATATCGCCCGAGAATTTTTCATTCAAAAGCTAAAACAAATTCATTTAGTTTTTCACATTAAAACCAAACTAATTGTGCAATACTTTTAAGGCTGTGAAGACAGCATCGGAAGTACGACTCGACCGAACGGTAGAGTTGTTTAAATGTTTTTTGACAGTTTCTTGAAGTGAATTAAAATCTGTCGGCGGAGTAATGGTTTGGGTTCCGACATATTCGACAGCACTGAACGCTTCAATCGACTGATCTGATTGTTGGAAGCGCTTACGGATGTAATCTTCTGGCGTGAGATCATTGTCTGCAAACAAACAAAGTAAGTGAAGTGTTGACCACAAAAGAAAACAACATTAAAGGTATGACAAACCGGAACTCAAGACACTAGTATGAAGTGTCTCGTGAAATACGATAACAATTGGTCCCTAAAGTGAGACAAATAATGAGTGAATAAATACAAGACTAATGATTACTGGATATCTGACCAGATCTGATAGAGGACATGATAGTTTGAACTTTTGTGTGGCCGCTTTGAGCTCTTTGGAAAAGTGTTGGATATATACTCGTGAGGCGTCGCCCAGGAATGTGAACAAATCTTCGTGAAGACGTTCGGCACGCGTTCGGTATATAATTACGTCAGAAATGGCCAATACTTTGAGCAGAAGCCGAGTTCTGCGGTTATTATTTTCAGATATTCCCAGAAGACCTTCAGTGTCTATAGTGATAACCTTACAGTCCTTGTCGTACGCACACCAGATGCCAATTGTACACGAGTTTTGTGTGGCCGATGTTTTGAACATCTCTTTGCCACCAAAGAACGTGTAGTTCAACGTATGAGACTTGCCTTCGCCTGTATTGCCAAAAATGGACACAACTTTGATGAGCGCAGTCGACGAACAGCCTATTTTGGCGGCGAAGTCGGCGCTGGACTCGACTTTCATCGATTCAAACTCATCAATAAGAAGGAAACTCTTGCATTGTTCGGTGTCGATGGCGTTGGAGTGCATCTTAACAACACCTGTTCCCGTCATAGGGCTAACACTCGCAACATTGACTGAACAGTTGATGGCTAACTGAGCGATGTCTGCCGATGAGCTCTGGTTGTGGCAATTGATGGCTTGTTTATCGTTTACCTCATTCTTGCAATTGGTTTCATTCTTGTCAACCCTTTCCAGTGAATCGTTGTCTTCACCGCTCGAATCCAAATCAATCGTCTCTAAGGGATCCGTTGCAACGGATTGCAGTGTTTGGCCACTAGTGGTCGACACGTATGGACACGAATAGAATTCTTCGTTGTCTTCTTCTTTGTCCTGCTTTTGTTCAATTGGTTTCTTCTGGTGTTTACGTTTGGGTGGAGACGAGTGGACCGATTGGTCGCAATCCCAACACAAGTCGCTCTGACAGTCGACGCAATGAATGTCCGCTAAGTTTTTCGTTTGGCAGCCGTTTTGACACACGATTTGATCGGCGCTTACGACCAGAGGCTGCCTCTCGTGTGACTCGAATTCGGGATTTTCGTGTAACAGCTCTTCACAGAGACGGCACTGATATGTGTGACACTCACGACATATATAGTGGGCCTCAGGTTTGGCACCTATTGACACATCAATACATTCAATACAGTTAATGCACTCAACATTTGTTTCGTGTTTTTAATTAAAATCTTATTAATTAAGTGATTATATGAGAGCAGAAATGGCGTTAAAAAAGTTATACTAATAGTGCACTACAAGTGCCAGTAAATGACAGAATAGGTATGAAAAGTGGGCCAACCCTTGCAGGCGAGCCGTTCCGCACACAAGTGTTTGGTCGGACGGACACTAAGCGATGCTTTGCTGCCCTTGTGTTGATTCACCCGTTTGTTGGCCTTTGAGTCGCGATTCTTATTCTTATGGTTGGTCTTAGTCTTGAGATCTGAATTTGTTTGCATCGATCGACACAATTAAAGACACCATTAATTAGTCATTCAATCCAATCATATATACTATAGTAATATATAACAGATATGACACAACGATGGATGAAATGAGTATTAAGTCTAATGCTATCAACAAATACTGAAATCACAACTAAATTATTAAATAATTATTCAAATGAAAGCAATCAATGAGTGAATTAAATGGTAAAACAAAGTGATTGTGCGATCTATTCAGTCATATTCAAGGCTATAGCTATACAACTGTTATACTGACTGTCTATGACTGACTGACTGTTAAACTACTGTATGAATACATGAATGACTGTGTGATAGGCTGTAGGAGTAGAGCCAGTGTTGACTGTTGTTGTGTTCACTCAATCTCTTTATTGTTGTCAGACATTGGGCTCTCAAACACACATCAGATGATTGTTGTAAACAACTCTCTATTGCACTCCTATTGCAGTCATAAGACACATAACATACGTCCAGCCCTTACACCCAACCCTCCCCTCCCTTCCCCCAGCGCTGGCCAACCATTCAAACTCAACACATAGTATCACTAAAACACATATCCTTTACATTCATTTCAATATGTTTTCAGTTAAATATGGTTTTATTTAATTATCATTTAAATGATTATGTTTTGCAATCAAACATTACATTCATCTCTCAATTATTACATCATTCAAATCAATACTAACGCGTGTACTGTATGTCCAACTCATTGATAGTCACTGACCAAACATAACACCATTAATATGTAGAATATATGCAATCAATAGTACATTGGCTTCAAACCATTGGCCACTAATCCGCGGCCAACCTATTGCCCCGTCTCTCCCACCCCCTCAACATTGGGACGTCATTTATGTTTGAATGCTTTGCCAACAAATGCGTCACTTTTGTTGAAATGGGATACAAATGAATGGAAAATATTATAGACGTAATACAACAACAAATGGTTAATACAGTCAACACGTGATGTGTTGGGCAGGCGTTGCGTTCAATGATTGGTTGATGGGCTGAATGTTTGGCGCAATTGATTCAATGCATTGCATTGCGTTTCAGACGATTGTATGAAGAGTTTGAGATCAAGTGTTTGTAGACATGGAAGAGCTGTTTGATGATCAGCGTAACCATCAAAGTGGTGACCAATGGTTGACGAATAGTGCCATTCGGAAGACGACTATTGAAGAGGTGGACGTATCGCCCATCGGTCGACACAAATATATGGACAGTACTGAAGACATGTCGAGTCAAAGCGTTTATGATTTGGATTCAGACCTGACTTTTGACAGAAGTGTTTCGATGCGGAAGTACTCTCAGCCACACAAATGGTCTCCAATAGACTTCTCGCCTCAAATGAGATCCACTCCTAAGCCATCGAAGTCGACGCCATCGCGAAGAACTCAACGCATCCGTAAGAAGTCGCGCAAACATTGCGTCAATCTTTGGGATAAAGCCATTCATAAAAATGTAAGTCACTATCAATTGTCTGTAAATGCATTGATTGACACTATTATTGCTTGGTTTGCATTGAAAGCCTGAACTCAAACAATGGATCAATTCGTTCAACGAAGACATGAAGAAAATCGAGTCATCGGAACTGTCTGTCATCGACAGCTCTATTTTGACCGCAGATTAGTTTGAAACCATTGAGTGATTACCTCTTTATTTGATTATTTATTTGCAAACAAATACTTAAATTGCTTTATTATTCATATTCTTATTAATTATACTAACATTTTATAAAAATGTATAAATGATTTGTTAATTGTTTTCTCATTTAAAGATAATTTATTACTAAATATGTATTAATTATACGAATGACTACTTATGTGTATAAATTTGTAATACAATGTTCAATAAATATGCAATTAAAATATGCATTTCAATAAACACTTATAGTTACTTGTAGTTTAAATAGCAATTAATTATTGTTTAATAAATTGTTTATTACATTCAATTTACAAATAATTAAGTTAAACATACATTGTTTTACAATAAATAGCAATAAATGAACATTTTAATAGAAATTGAATGACAAATTTAAATAGATAGCTAATCCAAATGTATGTGAATGAGTGTTAGTCCAGTATATTGAACTGCCAAATAGCATTGTCATATCCTTCGCACACGTGATCGCAAAGAACTTTGCGTCTGTCATCGCAATAGCGGGATATGTTGATCATATCGTTCTTCATTTGCTTGATGTCCGTCACTTCTGTCAAATCCTTTTCCATCAGTTCAGAGAGGCGTTCAACTGTCACTTCGAGGTTTGACTGGTTGTCTTCAAATATAATGGATTGGTTGCTCTTTTGGAGGTAATAAGCGAACGGATAGGTATACATCAATGTCTGTCTGCATCGACACAATACGGTGAACGTGTGGCGCAGAAACTGCACCTCAACCCAAGTCATGTTTCTCAGCTGCAACTCATCCATTTTGACCTTAACTTCTGCCAACTGTTTCTTTTCAGAGTTGAGACTTTGCTGGTGATTATGAAAGCGCGTCCAGTAATGAATGTATCGCTGGAGACTAGCTCTGGCTGTTTGTGTCTCTTTGCTCTCTTCATATTTATTACAACTGGTTTGGTAGCCATGTTTGCTCCAATCGGACAAACAGATCCAACAAAACTCAAATTTACACGTTTGGTTCCGACACGTCATGTGATTACAGCCACCATTCTTCTCGATGGCAGCCTTACATTTGGGACATTCCTGTTGGATATACATTACAGTAAATATAATAAGTAATGACAACAGTATTCATAACAAATTCAATACCTTAGTGTAGGATAGTATCCAATTGGCGGTCTCGCAGTCAATCTTTTCTCCCGACTCTCCCAAACACTTTTTTTGCCAACTCTTAAGAACAGGACAACGGGTCGGTTCGTGCCATTTCTCTCCGCATATAAAACAATAAACGGATCCACACTTGCATTCAATTGGTATGAACTCCACATAAGTGTCAACTTTAACTACACTCCAACAGTCGGGTGTTGGACACCATCTTAAGTATCGATTTGATACTACAAAGCTATTAGTCATTAAATATCTGTATTTCTTCAACACTTTTGAGTCTTCAATAATCTTCTGAATGGTGTTGTCGTCAACAATGATATCACATCCGTTTTGAGCGCATGTAATGGCATTGCAAACGCCTTGGCTTACGATTTTGTTTGTCAAGTATTGTCGCCAACAATCTGTCAATGAATCCAAACACTCATCAATCAATTGATTGCTCTTTAAATAGCACTAAAAAATATATCAAAACAACATAGACTTACAAATACAGAACTCGTGGCCACAAGATATGGACGCCATTTCACTGCCATTGATATCGTTGTAACAAATAAGACAACAATCACTTTTGGTGACACTGGCCACCACTTTCATGGGATCAATCACGTGAGTGTCGCTAAACAGCTTATCCCTGTCATCGAAATACTTCTCCAATAATTTGCTTTTATCCCATTGGAAGTGATTGAGAAGAATACGGATGATATCGTTGGGTAACTCTATCACTGACATCACCTCATCAATGGTCATATTCATTAGATTCACGATCTCATCCACGTTTAAGATCTTGTATTTGGTTTGACTGGTTTGGGCGATGGCAGACATATCACCTTCCATTTCAATGTCTTCTACAGCTGTAGACATAAGTATATTATAATTATTGTAATTATTAAACCAATTAGTAGTCAAATTGAGTCAATCCAACCCTAAAGTCAAGTCAACCAAAGTGTCGATTGAGACACACATTGACTACAAGTCATTGATAAATGGGTTACTCTTTTGAATGTATTTATAAAATAGTGTTATATTGGAGTTGAGATGAGATCATCAGATCATTGATGAACAGTTCAAAACAGTGACAGTTTGTCTCAATCATTCATACATACCGTTAAGTTGAGGGCTGTCTTCTTCTTCAGCTAACTGTTCCTCATCTGATGAGTAGTAGAGGTCAGTGTCATCGCCGTAGTGTTCATCCATAATGAGACCACTTTGTTATGTAATGCAATGTACGGCCAAATTAGGCCAATAGTGCCAACACTTGTGATTCAATGCAAATGTCTTTCACTCACTGTTTATAATGCGTCCAAACGTTTAAAGCTTACTAAACATCATATATGACGTCCGATAATGATTGGGGAGTATATAGTGTTTAATAGTTTAACTCACTGTCACTGATGAGGGGCTCAACACTATTGGCCGTAAGTATTGAATATATATTACAAGGGTTTAGTGCAATCATTGCGTCACTCATTATTACAAACTTGTATTGGTTTTCAATATATTTGCTATGCGTTTGACATACGATTACAATATATTACTCTCTCTCCCTCTCTCCCTCTTTTTCTCTCTGAATCTCTCTCTCCCTCTCTCTCTCTCTCTCTCTCTCTCTCTGACTCTCTCTCTTTCTCTCTGAATCTCTCTCTCCGACTCTCTCTCTCCGACTCTCTCTC
>JAQIWK010000680.1:0-14148 GCA_034695265.1 Dissorhina ornata | reverse complement strand
TCTCCCAGCATCTCCTGTGCCTCTCCGTCCCTCCCATCCCATCAGCGCATCTCTCGTATTGACTCGTATTAAAAAATCGACACTTTTTTGGAGCACTTTTCTCCAAAAGCTTTGGCATTATTTGCAAATTACTCTCAAATTGAAACGTTTTAATAGAGCGGGAGAGCAAAGGATGACAAATGAATGCAAATTCGCTTTATTATTGAGCGCTTCGTTGAATAGAAAGGCAATTATTGTGTAAATATTTAGAGAAAGAGTTTTAAAGAGCATTGAAAGTGACTTTAATTGAAACATAAAAGCATTCAGTGTTTTGTCGCAAATCATTAGGCAGTCATCGGAGCGCGCGTCCATTAGATCTGGTGACAAATGGCCACTTTGTCGGCCCGCGACAGTGTGAACGCACTAAAAGCGTTGATTGCCGTCAGTTTACGCAAAACATTACATCCAATCACCCGATGTTTGCCAAACCAATAACACGTTCATTACGCCAGCCCTCCGGCAATCGCTCTTCACTGCCAGGCTTGTGTGCGCTGCGCTCGAGCCCACACACAGGCGCTCATGACTCATCGATGTGTTCGCAACTCTACTACCGCTCCGTCGTTCGGACGCCAGTTCCCCAACACTTGATCCCCTGGACGGCGCTGTGGCCCGACTACTCGCCCGTCGCCTTCGAGCTCGACTTTGCCGGCAAGAGTTGGGCCGATGCGCCGATCGGGTAACGCGCCAATCAGCCAATCAGCAGTCGTCACTGACGTCATCACATTGTCTGCGTTTCAGAGCCTTCGATCCCAAGTGGAACCAAATGGACGGACGGGTCGACCGTCGCAGTCATCAGCACTCGTATGACGTCAGAGACGGCTATCCGTTGAACCCTTTGGGCCGAACGGGACTCGCGTTGCGCGGCCTTCTCGGCCGTTGGGGACCGAACCACGCGGTCGACGCCGTCGTCACGCGGTAGGGCCTCAGACTGGCGACCTCTTTGTGACCCTTGTTGACGGCAGATGGAAACGCGACGCCAGCGGTCGCTCTGTGGTGGACGCCGTCACGCGACGACCCGTTGTGCAGTTCGTGGCCATCCAGAGGCGCGACACCGGGCAGTGGGCGTTGCCGGGGGTGAGTGTTTGACACGTTTGGCCGCAAACTGAATTCAACAATTGAAGGGAATGGTGGACGCGGGCGAAACGGTCGACTGCGCGCTCGTTCGCGAATTGGCCGAAGAGGCGTTGGGCGGCCGCGTGAGTGAGGCCGACCGACTGGTGGGCGTGGGCCGGGAGGTGTACCGAGGGTGCGTTGCCGACCCGCGAAACACGGACAACGCGTGGATGGAAACGGTGGTCAAAGTGTTTGACGCGGACGGCCGGCAGATGGCGCTGCGGGCGGGCGACGACGCGGTGGGCGCGCGCTGGATGGACGCGACGGCCGAACTGGAACTGTACGCGAGTCACGCGCTGTTTGTGGAGCGAGCGAAAGAGCTTTTATTCGGCAAATAAACATTCACTTCAAACCAGACCAATCAGGTGCGACTTGGGGTTGCTTTTGACGCCCTCGAGCTTTTCAAAGTGTTTGCGAGAGTTGCGGATATTGATGAGCGTGGCGGCCGACGGAATGGACGCGTCCGACATGATCACCATGACGTACGTGTTGGGCGTGAACACGTCGATGAAGGCTGCGAAGTTGGCGTTCTTGACTTCCATCGAGTGGAACTGTGCGGCCAGTTTGGAGCACGAGAGCTTGAACTGCTTGATGATGTTCGACACCTTCTCGAACCGATGCACGTCTCGGTGGGGTTTGCGTTGACAGTAGGAGATGACGAGGAAGGTTGCCCTCTCGAACAACAACACCTCGTCGGCGTCGATGATCTCGGCGAAGTGGCGCAAGTGCTTCTCCAATTCGTGCACATTCGGGATGAGCTGCGGACAGAGGCATGAGAGGACAGGCCAGACGACCGTGTACTGACCGTGTAGACGATGGTCGACCACGCCTTGTAGAGCGTCTCGTCCCAAATGGAAGTCCGGAAACAGACGCACTCGAGCGGTCGCGACAAACGCTTCAGATCCGTCTCGCGTTCCTTAAAGATCTGCACACGGGTTAGTGGGGGCGAGAGGGGGAGGGGGACGCACCAGTTCGCGTTGATCCTCTTGAACCAAATCCATTTTGTGGATCAGACAGAAGATCTTGGTTTCGGGCGAGAACTGCAGAATGGCTTCCAGACACGACTGGTAGTAATGCATGTCTTTTTCCAGTTCACGCGACTCGACGTCAAACACGTAGATCAGGACCTCGACGTTGCGGAAGATGTTCTGCCGACAAAAGCGGTCACAAGCGGGTCAACGACGGGCCGAACAAACCTCTCGCTGAGCGGCGAAGTAGTTCTCCATAAAGGCTTCCTTCGCGAGACAAACAGGCGTTAGAGAGAGTGCGAGTCTGGGCTGGAAATACCTGTCCGCCGCAGTCCCACAGGTTGAGCACCAGATTGCCTAAGAAGCGGACGTGCGAGTGCTCGACGTCGACTGCAAAGACCGGGCGTTAAGAGCGAGACAAACACCTTTGGACCTACTTGTGGCGCCCAGTCGGCGCGTGTCGCGCGCGATGTAGTTGGCGAATATGATGGACCGCATGCTGGTCTTTCCCGAACCCGACTTTCCCATCAACAGCACCTGCAAAGCGACCGGAGGTCAGAGCGGGCGCCGAACGGACGAAACAGACCTTTTTCTTCATTGTTGAGGCGAACGACGACATCAGCGCGAGTGGAGAGCGAGTCGGCAGAGGGCGACACAAGCGTAATGAATGAAAGTTTATTTAAAAGTCTTTTCTGCGTTTTGCCGTCTGTTTGGAGTCCAGAGTGCTTTCGGACCGTTTGTCGGCTTTTTTCACTTCCTTCAAGAACTTATCGATTCCGAACACATCCTCGTCCTCCTGACGCTCGAACTGGACGGGTCCGTCCCGACGCGCAGACGCGTCGCTTCCGGCGAACTGTTTGTCGGGCGCGAACCGCGAAGTGTTGGCCAAAGCGTCCAAATCGACCGCCTCGTCGTGGACGGCGCGCGACGGCCGGTACAGGTTGTTCTGGACGGCCTGAGCGCTGCGCCAGGGCTTGTCGTAAACGCCGTACTCGTCGTCGTCGCCGAAACCGCTGCCCAGGCCTTTGCTCTGATTGAAGAGGCGTTCGTCGAACTGGACGTCGGCGGCCGACGCGCGCGGATTGGCCACTCCCAGCGCGATCTGCTCCGAAATGTCGCGCTCGCGCTGCCGCTCGAGTCGCGACCGCTTTTCGGGCGCCGCGCGCTGGAGGTTGCGTTCGCGCTGTCGTTCTTTGTGGCGGTCGTGGCGAATGTGGTCGCGTTCTCGGGCGTCCTCTTCGGGCGACGCGTCGCGAATGCCGGCGCGTTCTTCGCGCGCCTTCTGCGCCAGAGCGCGCAAGTGGTCCTCTTTGCGCTCCTTTTCCTTTTGGGCGATTTTGCGCTCCATTTGGGCGCGCATTTCGACGGCTTCGCGCGCCTTCCTGTCGGCCACATACAGCGCTTCGGACAGTTTGGCGAAGTTCTCGTTGATGTGCATCTGTTGGAGTCCGCGGCCGTCGGCGGCCAGGCGTTTGTCGAGCGGAATGGTGTAGCCCTTGGCGTTCTTCCAGTTCGAAATGCACGGCGGGATGCGCCACTCCTGCTGCTCGCGAACCGTCACTTTGCGCGTCGGCGAATGCATGACCGGCGGCGGCGGCGACGGCGGCGCCTGAGGCACCTTCTGGTTCACTTTGAAGCGCGGCGGCTCGAGCGGATCCTTCTGCACTTCCACCATTCGGATGATGCGCTGGTCGGACGCCGCCGACGCCGTGTAGCGCACGTACTGCGCCGGCGCCGTGCGTTCGGCCGCGCGCACGGGCAGAGCGGCCGCGATCTTGCTTTGCGTGAGGCGCTGGAGGGCGGCGCGCGTCTCTTGCGTCGTCTGCGCCACCGTCTCGTCGTCCGGCTTCTGCAGAGCGTCCGAGTCGTGCAGAGCGTCGGGAAGAAGGTCTTCGAGGCGATGATAGACCACTTTGTTGGCGTTTTGTTGTCGCAAAAGCGCGTCGTAGCGGACGTCGCCCTTCGCGTCCAACTCGACGGCCAACGCGTTGCTCGTCGTGGCCGTCGCGCGACCCAAACCGCGCGGGAATTGCGCGCAAAGAATCTTCGGACAGAAAAGACGTGAAAACGAGGGAAACGTTTGGAAACGAAACAAACCTCAGGATAAGCGCCGCCGTCGGCGAAGTCGCGCTCACAGCGAGGCGTCCATCCCGTCCGCCGGCCGTACGGCGGAATGTCGGTCACGACGAGCGCCCGTTCGACCGCTTCGACGGCCGGTTCGGGCGCTGAAGACACGCGCTGTGGTTCTGGAAGTCGTGATCTGAAGGCAGCCATGTTTGCCGTCCAAACACTACGACAGTGTTGTGACGTTGTTTATGGACACAAAATGACAGATTTGGACGATTGGATCGCTTTGTCGCGCGAATGCAAGTATTTGCCCGAAAACCACTTCAAGGTCAGTGTTGGGCAGTCACGTGACTGGTCTGAAGGTGTATCCCATTAGCGCTTGTGTGACATCGTGTGCGAGATTTTGGTCGAAGAAAGCAATGTTCAACCGGTGGAGACGCCCGTCACGGTGTGCGGCGACATTCACGGCCAGTTCTACGACTTGGAGCAGTTGTTCCGCACGGGCGGTCACGTGCCCGACACCAACTACGTGTTTTTGGGCGACTTTGTCGACCGCGGGTACTATAGTCTCGAGACGTTGACGCGACTGTTGGCTCTGAAGGCGCGCTTTCCGTCGCGAATCACGCTTTTGCGCGGAAACCACGAGAGCCGCCAAATCACGCAAATCTACGGCTTTTACGGTCAGTTGAGCGCAAGTTCAGCTGTTTATTGACTCTCTTTGCCGACAGACGAGTGCCAGACCAAGTACGGCAACGCCAACGCCTGGAAGTACTGCCAGCGAGTGTTCGATTTGCTCAACATCGCCGCGCTCATCGACGGCCGCGTCCTCTGCGTCCACGGCGGCCTCTCGCCCGACATCAACGCGCTCGACCAGATCCAGACGCTCGAGCGCAACCAGGAGATCCCTTACAAGGGCGCCTTCTGCGACCTCGTGTGGTCCGACCCCGAGGAGGTCGACACGTGGGCCATGAGTCCGCGCGGCGCCGGCTGGCTGTTCGGCGCGCGCGTGACGCACGAGTTCATGGCGTTGAACGGCTTGGAGCTGATCTGTCGCGCGCACCAGTTGGTGCAGGAGGGCTTCAAGTACATGTTTGACGACAAACTCGTGACCGTGTGGTCGGCGCCCAACTACTGCTATCGGTGCGCCAACGTGGCCGCCGTGCTCGCCTTCGAGTCGGTGCACTCGCGAACGCCCCGGCTGTTCGAGGCGGTGGCCGACGCCGAGCGCGTCGTTCCCGCGCGCAATGTTTGTCCTTATTTCCTCTGAATAAACCCTGACGTCACGCGTGACGTCACTGTACAAAATGAGTGCTCAAGTGATCCGAAGCGCAGACCCTGCGCTCGTCTTACGACAACTCGTCCAGCGCTGCGTCGACCGCTCGACCGGTGATTCGGTGTTTGCGGTGGGCGTGTCGGGCGGCAGCGTTCCCCTCGCGTTGTCGCGCGCGCTCGAGCACGTGCGCACCGATTGGACCAAATGGCGCGTGTTTTTGTGCGACGAGCGTCTCGTGCCGCGCGATAGTCCGGACAACACGGCGGCCGCCGTCCGCCAGCTCGTGCTGCCGCGAACCGGCCTCACGGAGGATCAGTTGGTGTGCGTGGACGAGACGCTGAACGGCGACCCGACGGCCGCCGCCGTCGACTACGAGCGCAGAATGCGCGCCGCAGTGCCGCGCTTCGACGTGCTCGTGCTGGGCGTCGGTCCGGACGGTCACACGTGTTCGCTGTTTGCCGACCACGCGCTGTTGGCCGAATCGAGCCGCTGGGTGGCGCCCATCACCGACTCGCCCAAGGTCAGTGCCCCGCCCTGTGCCTCAATGTCTGACTCTTGTCTCACAGCCGCCGCCGACGCGCGTGACGATGACTCTGCCGGTGCTCAATGCGGCCAAATGCGTCATTTTCTACGCGACGGGCGCCGCGAAGGCCGACATCGTGCGCCGCATTGTGGTCGAGTCGGAGCCTTTGCCGGCCGCTTTGGTTTGCCCGACAGATGGCGACCTCTATTGGGTGGTCGACGCCGACAGCGCGCGCCTCATTCCCGACCAAATGCTCAGCGATGTGTAGTCACGTGACGCGTGACGTCAATAAAGAGTTTTGTAAAGCGAAAGCAGCGTTCAATGACTGACGAGTTGAACGGCCTTTGAGTTGAGGCCGAGTGCGCAGTCGCGGTAGCGTTTGGGTGTGTTTTGCTCTCCATTTGTTTCGGTCGCGTTTCGGTCGCAAAATGGCGTTAACGCAGCCGTCGGTCAACTGTAGTCTCGACGACATCGACCTGAACGCCCTCAAGGATCCGGCCGGCATTTTCGAGCTCATCGAGGTGGTCGGCAACGGCACGTACGGACAGGTGTACAAAGGCAGACACACCAAGACTGGCCAGTTGGCCGCCATCAAGATCATGGACGTGACGGAGGTTTGTCTTGTTTGTCTTTGAATGTCAGCTCATTGTGGTTGTGTTGAAGGACGAAGAGGAGGAAATCAAGCTCGAGATCAACGTTCTTAAGAAGGTAAGCTTTGATCCGTCGTCTAACCCGTCATCTGATCCGTCGTCTGATCTCAGTATTCGCATCACCGCAATATCGCCACCTATTACGGCGCCTTCATCCACAAGAGTCCGCCCGGAAAGGACGACAAGCTTTGGGTGCGTTTCCTCTCTCTCTCTCTCCCTCTTTGTGACCAATCTTGTGTCCAATAGCTGGTGATGGAGTACTGCGGCGCCGGCTCGATCACCGATCTCGTCAAATGTGAGTCCAGCCCCCCTTCGGCCCCTTTTGACCCCCTTTTCAGCCACCAAAGGCCAGTCGTTGCGCGAGGAGTGGATCGCATACGTGTGTCGCGAGATTCTGCGCGGATTATCGCATTTGCACGCCAACAAGATCATCCACCGCGACATCAAGGGGCAGAACGTGTTGCTGACGGACAACGCCGAGGTCAAGCTGGTCGACTTCGGCGTGTCGGCGCAACTGGACCGCACGATCGGTCGGCGCAACACGTTCATCGGCACGCCCTACTGGATGGCGCCCGAAGTGATCGCGTGCGACGAGAACCCCGACGCCACGTACGACAACCGGTCCGACTTGTGGTCGTTGGGCATCACGGCGCTCGAGATGGCGGAGAACACGCCGCCGCTGTGCGACCTGCACCCGATGCGCGCGCTGTTCCTCATTCCGCGCAATCCGCCGCCGCGCCTCAAGTCGAAGAAGTGGTGCAAGAAGTTCCAGTCGTTCATCGAGACGGTGCTCGTGAAGGACTACCAGCAGCGGCCGTACACGGATCAGCTGCTCAAACACCCGTTCATTCGCGACCAGCCGACCGAACGTCACGTGCGAATCCAACTCAAGGACCACATCGACCGGTGCCGCAAACACAAGCGCGGCGAAGACAGCGCGCCGTTCGGCCACCACTCGGACGACGACGACGACGACAGTCAGGCCGCGCCCGACCCCCAGCGCCCCGACTCGACGCTGCGGCGCAACGACCAGACGCTGACGCCCGCCGGCCCGTCACGTGACGCGCACCCGGCGCAGCGCCCGTTGCCGGTGCCGCCCAACCGCGTCATCGTGGTGCCCGACCCGCCGCAGCCGCCCTCCAAGCCGCTGCCGCCCATTCCGGACGACCGGCGCCGGCAGTCGGGGCTCTTCAAGGTCGCGCAACGACCCGAAGACCTGGACGTGTTGGCCGCGCAGTTGAGCGAATTGGGCGCCAATGGCCAGCCGAAGGGCCGCCAGCGACGCCAGAGACTCGACTCGGACGACGACGACGACGACGGCGAGGACTCGCGCACGCGCAACGACGGCACTCTTCTCGCCTCCGACCCGCCGCGCCCGCTGTGAGTGTTTGATTTGGTGAACGCTCGCTCTAACGCCCCATTCGTCCGCAGACCCGAGAGCCACGCCCCCAACCGGCCGTTGCCGCCGCCGCCCGACGCGCAGCCGCCGTCGAAGCCGTTGCCGCCCATTCCGCGCGACGACACTCTGCGACCGGCCGGCGGTCGACAGCAGACGGACGGCCACTCGTCGCGCGGGGCGCTGCCCGACCTGTTGTCGCAACACGTGGCCGAAAAGGCGGACGAAGTGTCGCAGCTTTTGCTCCAATACCGCCAATCGTGTGGACAAACGCCGCCGCCGTTGTCCGCCAAACAGCGCTCGTTCCTGACGTTCGGCTTCGCGGCCGGCGCGGCGCCGTCGCCGCGCCGTGAGTCGCACGTGAACGTGAACGTGGCGCCCGCCCTTCACGCGGACACTCCCGAAATCCGCAAATACAAGAAGCGCTTCAATTCGGAGATCCTCTGCGCGGCCCTTTGGGGCGTCAATCTTCTGATTGGAACCGAAACGGGATTAATGCTTTTGGACCGATCGGGACAGGGAAAGGTGTATCAGCTGATCTCGCGCCGCCGTTTCCAGCAAATGGAAGTGTTGGAGGGCCAGAACATCCTGGTGACCATTTCGGGCCGCAAAGCGCGCGTTCGCGTCTACTATCTGTCGTGGCTGAAGAGTAAGATCATCCGGACGGACGGCGTGAGTAGTTTGGGATCAATTTGTGCCCAATTTTTGAGATTTTTGCATTTTTCAAAAATAGTACAAAAATCTTATGATTAGTACAAAAGAGAAACAAATTTAACGACAAAACGATTTTATTGTTTAGCAAATCGAGAAGCGCAGCGGTTGGACCAACGTGGGCGACCTTCAGGGCGCCATTCACTTCAAAATCGGTATACTTTTGCCTCTTGAGTCTGGCTTTGGCTGATCGTGTCTTCCTCAGTGGTGTGGCTCATTCCGCAACACGTGTCGAAGGACTGGGAGTCGACGTTCATGATTTGGAGCGGAAACGGTCCGTCTGTCCGCCACACCACTCCCGAAGCGCGACTCTGCCCTTTCACTCACATTTCTCTTGTCTTTCCAGTCAAATACGAGCGCATCAAGTTCCTGGTGATCGCGCTGCGCGACTCGATCGAGATCTACGCCTGGGCGCCCAAACCCTACCACAAGTTCATGGCCTTCAAGTCGTTCGCCGAGTTGGCGCACAAACCCCTCCTCGTCGACATGACCATCGAGGAAGGCCTGCGTCTCAAAGTCATCTACGGCTCTCTCAACGGCTTCCACGCCGTCGACCTCGACTACGGCTCCGTCTACGACATCTACCTGCCGTCTCACGTGAGTGCCGCGAGTGTGTTGTGTATTTGACTGACTGTTGCGTCCTTTAGAGCCAATCGCCGATCACGCCGCACACCATCGTCACGCTGCCCAACTCGAAGGGCCTGCAACTGCTGCTCTGCTACGACAGTGCGTACGCCCTCTGCCGCCACTCC
Organism: Dissorhina ornata; assembly: GCA_034695265.1. Classification (NCBI taxonomy): domain Eukaryota; kingdom Metazoa; phylum Arthropoda; class Arachnida; order Sarcoptiformes; family Oppiidae; genus Dissorhina; species Dissorhina ornata. The sequence continues at coordinate 4,656 of JAQIWK010000680.1, read as the reverse complement.
CACTAACTGTTGTTTGTTGCAGACGAAGGCGTTTACGTCAACACTTACGGCAAAGTGAGCAAAAACGTGGTTTTGCAGTGGGGCGAGATGCCCACGTCGGTGGCCTTCATCGGCACGGGCCAGATCATGGGGTGGGGCAATAAGGCCATCGAGATTCGCGGCGTCGAAACGGGCCATTTGGACGGCGTCTTCATGCACAAGAAGGCCCAGAAACTCAAGTTCCTGTGCGAACGCAACGACAAGGTCTGCCGCCCACTTGTGTCCGTTCTCTCACGCGCTCTCTCATTCGCAGGTGTTTTTCTCGTCGGCCAAAAGCGGCTCTTCGTGTCAGATCTACTTCATGACGCTGAATAAGCCAGGAATGGCCAATTGGTGACATCGGTGGCCAAAGTGGACGTTCTTTCGCTCAAATTTCTTAATTTTGTAAAATAAACTCTTTTTCACGTAATTTGTGTCAAACGTGTGTCACGTGTGTCAACAAATGCTCCCAAAACTGAGTCTTCGTTTGTTGACGACGAGCGCCCGTCTGTCCGGTCTGTCCGGCGGACAACTCGACAATTTGTCGCGCTTTCCCGTGGACGGCGTGCGGACGCACCGGCGCCGCCAACTCGAGCTCTACTTGAGCGGCCTTTTGGAGCGAGAGTTCGGCTTTTCGGGCGAAGAGTCGCGAAGAATGGCTTCGGTTTCGAATTCGGGTTTCGGTCAGCATTTGTCGGACGAGCACCTGATCGACGCCAGTGTGCGCGTCGTGCGGCGCCACTTCGACGCTCAGGACGTGCGGCACAACCCGCAAGTGTTTTCTCTGCATTCGCGCACTCTGGGCCGCCGTCTGGCCATTTTGCGCGAACTGGCCTTCCGGCCACTCCACGTGGCCTTCAGTGACGTAAGCAACCGCCAGACACTGTCGTGACGTCACGCTCTCTCTCCCTTAGAGTTGCTTTCGAGCTCTGATGCAACACTCGGCGCGCGATTTGCGAGATTTGAATCTCATGTCACGTGACGTCCATTTGGCGGCCCATGTGTTGCGCGAAGCCGACTGCGAGCCCGAACTGCGGCCGTCGATCGAGCGGGCGTTTGGCGACGACCGGTGGGAGACGGCGTCGGTGGACAGCGTGCGTCGGGAAGTGATGGCTCGGTATTTGTCGTTGAGAATCGGCGTTTCGCATCCCGACGCCCAATCGATGGTCGCTTCGAAACGCTTTCGACTCTATTTGACGCCATTGTCTTCGGTGGTCGAGAATGCGCGCCTTTTGATGCAAGAGTTGCACTTTTCGGCCCAAAATGTGGCCAAAAATCCGCAACTGTTGACAATAGAGACGCAAAACGCGCGCTCAGTGTTGGCGCGAGTGGAGCGCGTGGGCGAACACGCGATGCGCGACTTGTGCCTGAAATACCCGAAACTTCTGGACACCAAATGCCAAACCCTCGAGCGCAACAAAGGTTCGTCCGAAACGTGTCTAAATCACAGTCTAATTGTCTTGCGTTTCAGCACTTCTTTCGCACCGCTTTTCCGACCGCCAGGTGTCGTGCGTTCCGCTCGTCCTCACGCTCTCGACGCCCACTCTGAGCGCGCGTTTGCACGAAATGGCGACCAACGCCCAGCTGCGCCCTTTCGCCGGCAAAGACCGCGCGCTTCGACTGGCGTTTCAAATGCGCACAGTTTTGCGCCGTTTGGACACTTTGCGCGCGACGGGAGTGTCGGCGCCCACTCTGGACTTTCTGGTGGGAAGTCGGCATTACTTCGAGAGCGTGCGCCTGCGCAGTGGGCAGAGACAGCGGCGCGGCTTCGAAGCGTTCGTTTGGCAGCGTTTGGGCGAACGGACGCCCGACGACTGGCGCCGACACCCGCGTCTGCGCCGCTTCTGTTGGGACAACGCGGGCCGCGTCTGGGCCTTCCTGTCGGACGAGAAGGCGCTGACGTCATCGCAACTGCGTCGCGGCCTGTGTCTCGTCCTCTACGACGCGGCCGTCGTTCGCCTCGAGATGGCGCTGTTGTCGACGGCCGACGATTGGACGCAATGGCGACAAAACGAGCATTTGTTGCAACTTTTGCTTTATTGCATCGAAAAGCGGTTCGGCTTTTCGGGAAACGGCGTCTACGCGACGGCCGATGACGTCATCACTTGACCAGCGACACCAATCGGGCCGTCTTGTAGTCGGCGCGCAATTGGATGAACGAGAGGAGAAGCGCGCGGTCGAGCGCCACCTGTGGGACGAAAGTGTCAATAAAAGTCAATGTAATGAAAGTCTTGCCTCTTCCATGGCGTGGCGCAGGTTTTCGGGCGCGACGACCAGCAGATTGAAGAGCGCGTGCAGAGCGGCGAACAACTGGTCGAGAAGCGGCACTTGGAAGCGCGCGACGCAACGCCGGTATTCGTTGAGGTCAGCGATGGCGACCATCGCGCCGCCCGTCGAGAACTGGAACTGCTGGAAGTGGTCGACGAGCGCGCGGTGCAAACGAAGGCCGAACTCGTGCAGAACGGCCGCCACGTTGTGGCCGTCGAGGGCGTCGCGCACGCGCTGCACGAAGGCGTCGACGAAGCGGATGACCTTGGCGGCGGCCGCAGTGGCCAGCGTGGGCGCGTCGTCCGCGTCGGGCCGGAAGTCGGTCTTGCGCTGCTCCTGCGAGAGGAGGGCGCGCACCCAGGCGACCGTGACGGCGAGGGCGCGCTCGAGACCGGCGTTGAGGCGCTGCTGGAGCTGTTGGTGGAAATGGCGCTTTCGGAGCAAACACTGGCCGTTGAGGGGCGTGGCCAGCACGAGCGGCAGGACGGCGTCGACGAACTGCTTGTCACTCAAGTGGCAAATGGCGTTGCATTGACGCACGACTTCGAGGAAGTGGACGTCGGGCGGCGCGCGGGCGTCCAAAGGAATGGCCTGAAGCGCGAGATCGACGCCGTAGTCGAGGTGTTCGGCGAACAGGAAGTGCATCTGAATGTCGAACACGTGGAGCGCCGTGGCCGACAGGTCTTGCGGCCGACAGAGGGCGCGACACCTCTGCAGCGCCAGTTTGGTTTCCTGCAGCACTGAAACGGGGGTGAGAGGGGTTAAAGGGGGGTGAGCAAACAAATCAATCGAACTGACTGTTGATGGCCACTTCCTCGGACACGAACGAGTCGAGCGGCGTCTCGGCGCTCTTCTGGCCGATGCGTTGTTGCAAATCGCGCTTCAGTTCGTGCAATCCTTGGCCCAGAACTCCGGCCGTCGCGCGCTTTTGGTGATTCTTCGAGTCGTAAAAGCGACGCAACAGTTGCGCGCACTTCTCGCGCAAACACGTCGTCTCGGCGATGACGTAGTCGTCCAGATATCGGGCGAAGATGTGGCGCTGGAGTCGCGTCAGGAAAGCCTGCGGACAAACGGTCAGAGAGAGAGTGACGTCACCGACGGGACAGACCTGGTCGAGGCCGAGCGCGGGGTTGCGCGCCAACTGGTAGGCCAGAGCGCCGGTGCGCGCGAACAGGTCGTGCAGACGCGCGAGATGGCGGTCGTCGCGCTTGTCGTCCGAGAGCTCCGATTGGACGCATTCCTGCAGTTTTCCGTGAAAGACGTTCAAAACGAATTTGGCCATCACGTGGTCGGGCTGAGCGAACACGTGACGCACCAGTCGTTCGGTTTTGGCGCACAGTTGGGGAATGTCTTGGAAGACGTGTTGCGCCGAAAGCGCCGACTGCGACGTCTCGATGAAGGCGTCCACGCACTGCGAGAAGCCCTTGAAGTGCTGCAGAAGAGCCGCCACTTCGCGCATCCGCTGCCGGTCGTCGTCGCGTTGCGCCGAAACGAACGCTTCGATGAGTTGGCGCTCGACGGCGTCGTACCGCTCTTGGATGCGAACGCGCGCCGCGTCGAAGCGCGCGCCGGCCGGCAGTTCGGTGGCAATGAGTTGCAGCTTCTGCATGACGTCAGCGCGCGTCTCCAAGTCGTCGTCCGCGTCGTCGTCGCTGTCGTCGAGAAAGCGCGCGAAACGACGCATCAGTTTCTGCGCTTCGACGGCCCGCGCGCGCGGAGTGTTGACGCCCTCGAGCTGATCGCCCAAATACACCACTTTGGCGGCCACTTTGGCCAGACGCGCGTCCAGCGCCGAGAAGGCGGCGGCCGAGCGGCGCGTCTGGTCCTGCGCGTGCGCGACGGCCAGCCAGTGGCGCTTCTCCTCCTGACGGCACACCATTTCGAGTCGTTCGCACTTCTTGTGGTGATTGTCGAGAACCGCTCGCAAGTCTTGCATCGAAGAGTCGAACGCCTCGCGCAACGACTGCGCGTCGAAGCGGTCGTAACGGCCGGCGGTGGAGCGCCACGCGAGCCGCTCGACGAACTCGTGGCCATCGAACGGGTCCTGCGGGCGGAGAGCGGGTCAGAAGGGGTCGCAAAGGGGGCGGAAGGGAATACCTGTTCGAGTTCGCTCAGAGACATCTCACATCAATGACGTGCCATCAATGACGCGAAAATGGCGGACCTTTGGGACGAGTTGTTGCGATTGGCGCTAATTGTTGGCGCGATCTTCCAATTGGTGTGCATTTCGGCCGTCATTTGGGTTCCAATGGAACGTTCGAACGCTTGGGAAGAAACGGACGACAGTTTGACGTCACGCGAGACGACAGCAAAAGCGCCTCAAAGACGACGCGCGACGAAAGGCGAGCGAAAAAAGCGCAGATAATAAAC
>JAQIWK010000679.1:0-14154 GCA_034695265.1 Dissorhina ornata | reverse complement strand
ACGCCTTTATCGCCCGAAGATGACGATGAAAACGAGTCACTACTTTCACCGCTACTGCCGCTGTCGCTTCCCGGTCCACCCGGCCTTATCCACATCGATCGGCGCACAACTGTAGGCGAGTTATCACTGGATGTGGTCTCTGGAGCGCTGCTGTCAATGCTGGCCATTCCGACCGAGTGTTTTTTGTTGGTACGAAAGTTAGTGCACCGAAACCTAGCCTCCCATGCCTTGTAGTCTTCGTCCCAACACGGACTCGACGGATCTTCGGTCCGTTCGGTATCACATTTAGTCTTATTCGTGGTCTTTAAGTCGCGATTTGTTTCCAATGGCGTTGCGATGGCTACCGACCCGCTTGTCGTCTCACTAGACGCCAAACTGGCCGACACTTGTGTCGCATCACTATCTTCAGTGTTAGCGTTGGCCACATCTTGCGGACAACTTTTGGATGGTGTTGTGGCGGTCGGTGTAGTGGTTGCCGTATTTGTGTTACCATTGGACGAATTGCTACCAAAACCATCAGCCGGTGTTTTATACATTTGGTGAACATCTTTGTCAAGCAATTTGTCCATAATTTTGTGCAACTTTTGCTGATCGTCTTTATAATGTACTAATAATGTCAATACAAGTTCGCCTCTTTGTCGACGAGTTCCCTCGCAAAGCAACGGGTGCTCGGCTTCCGATACGTTGGCTTTGAGTCCGAGCGCCGCCACCGCAGCCTCGAAACCAAGCCGTTCGTCAGTCGGTATCTTAATGTTGTTTATAGCGTTGGCTCGCATTTGGTTTGCATTGGACGACAAAACCAATGCGTCAAATATATACGACGACAACATTAATGGCAACAACGCATCACCTCTAGTGGTCAACAGTCCATCCCTTAACTGTTCGGCCTTTTCTCTAACAATTTGCATCATTTTGTGAGACAATGGGATGCGTTTAAGAAGAAGTACTAAATCCTGTTCTTGATTCGCGAGTTTCACTTCAAGCGCTTTAGTAGAGGCCGGCGGACGAGCTATTTCTAGACCAAACAAACCGACCCGAAAAGCCAGGTAATGATAGTCCACATTCTCACCCAACACAGAGCACAAGAAGGCAGCCTTCGAGAGGGTGGCCGACGCTAGAAGTGACACCTGATGACAGACGGGATTGAAGCGACGGTTACGTTTGCCTCTGGCCGGTGGACTCGGCGTCTCGAGTAACAGATTGGGCGGATTCGACAGCAACTCTTCGGCTAATTTGACAGCCAAATGACAGGCCTCTAGAGTCCTTCCGTGTGCGTGAAGTGCTTCGGCTCTGGCAAACAGCACTTCCATTGAGTCTTCAATCTTCTTGACCACAACAGTGATATGTTCATCATTGGACTCGTCCTGTTTCATAGATCTAAATGCTTGCGATTTCACAGTCAATAAGTGGCCATTCGGGCCATTCATAGCCGATACTTTCGGATCGAAATAATATAACTCGTATTCATTCGCTTCTTTGTCAGTACTTTTGTCGACAACATTCGGGCAGTTATTGACGGCATTGCTGTTGGCGTCCAATGGATTGGCGTTACATCCGTCAGCGCTAGTGTCGCTCTCGTCGACAGCCATATCAGTGCTATCACTACTGCTATCTCTTAAGACATTACTGGACCGGGTATCGGTTAACTTGGACGTCGACGGGACGGCCGCCGATTCCATGGCTGCGATCATCGCTTCTTCAAACGTCTCGTTTTCAGTCTCGCAAAAGCCTTCACTACTTAACGAACTTCTATTGGACTCGACATTCATTTTAGATGTTTTTGAGCTCATATTTGAAGCGGACATTAAATGCGGTGAATGAGTAATCTTAGATGTGGATGGCGTGGGCTGTGATGACGATGATGTCGATGGCATGAGTTTAGTATCGTTCAGATGATTCGGCGACTGAGCGGAAGTTTGGCCGATCTCTACAGAGCGACCTCTACGGGACTTTATGTTCAAATTGTCTACAGCGGGGGCCACGACGGGTGCCGTCTGACACGATGTCGATGAGATAACTAATCCCGTGTGAGTGGAGGCGTGCACTGGAGGCGTATACCAGCGATTAGAACGATATCCATAGTATGTAACGCCAGGTATCGGGTAATCACTCCAATCCATGAGACAGCCCTCCATCGCCGGCTTAAACCCGGGAAACACTTCGATATCGGACTTCTTAATGCCGTTACCATTACTGACGTTATTAGCTGTTGAACGCATTTTGAGGACCCTTTCCAATGTCTTGAGTTGCCAATCGTGCAGTTGATTGTAAAACATACGGCTATCGTTGGGCGAGAGGGCCGGGTTGAGGGCCACGAGACGCCACAGCACCACAACCTCATCGCACAGACTACTGCACGCGTGTTGAGAGGCGTGAGTGTTGCTGTGAATACTACCCCGATTTCCGTGACCGTTAATGCCGGCGTGTAATAAGACTTTGGTGTTGAACCACCAGAGTATGATCTGATCGCAAGCCAACACTTCTTCGGTCAAAATCTCGAGCAATGGGATGGCGTTTCGGTCCGAACGGCGCAACATTTCGCGGACAATCGACAACAAGTTCCACATACCTTCGGGCTCTCGACCGCGCAATGGCCGTAATAGACTCGACCACTCGGCGGCCGCGGGCGGAGCCGTGGAGGACAAGTAGTTAACATCACTGAAGACTATCGGCGACGGAACGCATAACTTAATTAAAATTTTGCGAATATTCTCGTGAAGTTGAGATTCATCTAAACACCATTTGGTCTGCTCTTGAGCCGAAGCCCCAGCCGTCGGGTCGGGCGCTCCGCATACGGTATTAATGGCCGTCAACTGGTTTGACAGCAATTCATCGAGTAATCGTTGAGCGGTGGGTAAGATTTGTTGCGGTAATTCGCTAATCAAGTACTGAGCAAACTTCTGTAACTGATCCCTATGTAAACGGGACAGCGATTCAGACACTGGCGCGCGAAGACATACTTGCGTTGGCTGTTATAGAGAGTGAGAGCAATGCGATAGTGAGTAACAGTTGCGAGCAAAGAGAGAGAGACTGAGAGCAAAATGTTTACAGACCTGATGTATGCGAAAGAGACAAACAGAGACCACATGTGAGCACCAGGATGGTCCGGGACAGGTACAGTTACACGATGTGATGCGGCGCCGGTCAAAAGTGACCGCCACATTGTACGAGCCCTTTGATATGCCCAACGACTGCGGTGGTGTTACCGTTGCCGACAAATGAAAGCCAATTTGTAACAACTCTTTAACCGCTTTAGCTTTCAATAGATTTTCTCCCCTTTGGAACTCGTCGGCCGAGCCGTTGGCCAAACAGGAATAGAGTCGGATGTCCTCCTCATTCTCGGGAAAACTCCAGAAAGCGATTCGCAACTGAAGCTGTTCGGGAACGGGTGGCGATACGTGCTCTACCACTTCAAACGGTATATGACAGGCCACTGTCTGCGCCGATAACTCCACCAATGATAACAATGTATCATCTGATTAGTTGTCGTTAAGTCAAGTGATTGCCAATCAATCACACGAGAAGACAATCAGACAAACAAAACAACAAAAATGAGAACAAAACTTAAGTTATAATCTTTAAGTTAAGTTTGGATTGTAATTCATAAGTATAGCTAATAGTAATGCAATTCATATCAAACATATTTGAGTCTCTTTTTTATCCCCAATTCAAACCCCAATTCATTTAATTATAGACTTTATTGCAAAATGTTTTGTTTGTTTAGAAACTAATCTATAAATAAAGATTAAATGACTCTCTAAGACATCAAACATATACTGCATTAGTTCTCTCTCTCTCTCTCAATGAGATCTTAAGATAGGGAGAGAGAGAGAGAGAGAGAGAGCTGTTACATAAGGCTAAGCAGAGGTAAGGGTTATTTGGGGTCAGTTTAGGATGTGATCAAAGATAAAGAGATTAAAGTAAAGCACTCATAAAAGAGAGGGGGTTTGGGTGGGAGAGAGAGTATGGGAACGGGAGGGTTACGAGAGTTATTAAATTATTTTTAACACATCCTGTAAGCGATCGGATGTGAGAGAGAGAGAGACAAAAGAGAGCAAAAAACAAACAAAAAAACCGATAAAAATCAAACAAACTAATGGATCAGTTAATGGAGACCAATGTAAGAGCAATTTGAAACAAACCTTTATGTTTGGCTGAGAGTAGGGCCGACGGGTGAGCGGCGGTCTGTGTGTGATGATTGGCCGATGATGTGGATGTGTTGGATGTCATGCGTTTCCATCCGCGCCAGTTGTTGCAGACGGACTCGGGCTCCGACATCCACGAGCAGAGGCTGTCCTCTTCGAACCGTTCCGAGTCTTCAAACGAGAACCGATCGCCATCTTCCCAGTCAAACATCTTCACGGGTTGTCCACAGATAGTATGTATCGCTAAACAGTTGTATATATTATATACAACTGTCTGTCACTCAACAACTCACTGATCCCAACCAATCCGACGATTAAGTCATTCACAACTTAATGTCTGGCGAGTGAGTGGCCATTGCATCGGCGATAAGCGGTGCGATTAAGTGGTCAGTGGCGGCGGTGGAGGTGAGTGGTCAGTGGCGAGCCAGAGGTTGGATGTGTTTAAACGATTGGTTACCACAAAACCATTGTCTCTCAAAATGGTGTTTATGTTTGTCTGTCTCTCACTCTCTATCTCTCTCTTAAAGTCTCTCTTTATTGTATCACTTTATACATACATTACGACACCGACTATCGCCGCCCCCTTCACAGCAACTCAATAGCGCGCACCCCCTCTACACCCCTAACAACGCGTACGTTATTGACGTACAATAGCCCCCTCTCTCGTCCCCCAACCATATGATTGACTGCTTTTTTGGGATTGATTTTTAAATATACTGTGTTTTGAAATCAAATGGTTTTGATTTGTTAATTATATTTAATTAATTATAATTTAAAACTAATAGTAATTTACAAACAAAAAATTATTTACAAATAATTATGTCTCAATTAATGTCAAGTAAATTGTGTCCAGTTTTACGGCCATTAAGTGATAGATCGTTGAAAAGTAAGTGAAAATTTTTTTAATTTGTTTATAAAATTGTTTTTAATTTAATTGTAATTTAATTTAAAAGTAACTTTTGGTGCGACAAACATACTGTCTGTCCGTGAGTTACGCAAACAGGTCTACCCTCGCAAACACGTGGAGCCGCACTTTGAACGCAAGCTAGTGTTGGCCGCATGTGAACCCGTATTTCCGGCCGACAAACGCCTGCCGTCCGAGCGGTGCTTCAATCTGACCAAATGGCCCGACCGTGAAATGCATCCGTTAGACCGTCTGTTGGCCGAAGATATGAAACAAGAGTTACGCGAATCGCGTATGATTTGCTTTTTTCATGAAAATCCAGTGACCAATCGGGAACGTAAGGCAACGGCCAACGCTTTCCAACACAAAGACATGTGGTTGCGGTACTACAATCCCGATGTGGCCCGACTGGCCATAGATGGCACTAAATGGGCGCCCGCTTTACATCTATGCCAAGAGCCGAAAGTAACGATAGCCTTTTCGGCCGAACCACGTGTGGCCCGTGTCCTTAAACTTTGCCGATCTAATCCACAATTGGTTTTGTTGGCCGCTATTATTGACGACCGATTTCTAAGCATAGATGAAATCAAAGACTATAATCGTTTACCTGATTTACCGACACTCAGAGCTCAACTCAGTCACACGTTAACGATGGCCACCCGATCGGTCACCGATAAGACCTTATACCCGGCGCTCACACTCACCAATAGCATAGACACATACATTAGCGATCAAAATAAGTAGTCATTTGTTTGTTTGCTTTTTTTACACAACATTTGTCTAAATTTTTATTAATATTTTTTGTTAGTTTTTTGATTTCAAATCGAAAAAGCATTTTATTTTCCGAAAAGCAAATTATAAATCACTTTTTGTAGTCATTATTACAATAATATTAAATATCAATAATAATAATAATTATAATATTAATTAAGTTATTAATAAATAACTTGTTATCTAAAAAACAATTATATTTAAAAACCGATTTGCGTTTACAACTAATTATCATTATTTTGTCCTAAATTTACAATTAATTGATTTATTTTTATCATTAAATTAGTAGTCAATGAGGGAAGAGAGAGAGAGAGAGAGAGAGAGAGAGAGAGAGAGAGAGAGAGAGAGAGCAAAGGGATTGAAAGGGTGAGGGGTAAGCGAGAGAGCGATAAAACTTTTCAAATACTTGCAGTGCTATTCAAATATCAATCAATCAATAACTTGTAAGTTATATATATACTATAACGAGCGCTAAAAGTAGTTGGAATGTCATATAAATTGCAATATAAAAACTTAAAAATAACAAAAAAATTAATTTAAAAAAACTGATCACAAGTTCACATATTGTACGCCACATAAATTGGGTCCAATTGGTCTGCAAAATATGAAAAATAACATATAATTAGTATTACAACAAACATATAATCGGGTGCCGCCGTGAATGGCAGTGGCATTCCCTGTGCGACCAGTACTGACCTGCGAGGAAGCCGTCACGTAAATGCATTCGTTGTTTCTCTCCCCTCGAGTTAATGGGAACCACTCCGGGATCGACCACTACTACCACACCAACGATCAGGTGATGCTCTTCTAAGACAACATTTGTAACTAATGGCACTAAATCTAGCGCTTCATTCTCATTGCCATCCAATTCAACCACAACTACCAATAGGTTAGTCCACGTGAACACAGCTCTGGAAATGATAGCCATTTTATTAGTCATCAAAGTATTATTTGTATGATTTGTTTAAAAATACTAACGATTCGGATATTTTCTTATGAGATCGCATAACACTGTTCTCAATATCTATGGGATGGTATCGAAGACCTCTTAGTGTAATGGTTTCGTCGAGTGAACCCACGATGAAGATGGCGTCGTGTAGTTCTGCAGTTCATAATACAATAATGAGTTTAATTTGCAATCATTTTAAGTGAATAACTAATGCATACCTCCGTCCGCCTGAACCGATTCGGTTCGCCTTAAGAATCCGAGATAACCGGTGCGCGCGTAGGTCTGAGTCGAGTCACCGGTAATAAGCCGAGCGTTGAAGTGGTCGTTGTGTAGAGAGTCGTCGCCATATATTGTAAAATAACCGCTCGAGTTGTGCGACGATTGAACCCAAACCTATTCAACAGACAAACATAACCATCAAAACATTGTTACCGACAAACAACAAGTCAATAATGCTATACCTCTCCGAGGTTAGAGTCGCCGCAGTGACCTTTGGTCTCGGGATTGGCGATCACTACTTTAACTCCTGGCAGTAATTTTCCCGATTCTGTCACACATAGACTGTGAGGCGCCCCGCGCTCTACCAGCGTTACCCTGTCGTTACGCAGCGCCCGTGTGTCCACGTAGACAGTGGTCGGATCGGGACTGGCGGCCCCTTGCATGCAGAGGGCAACGTTGACGCGGCAGCCAAACGACGTGCTGACCGCACGGGCCGTTAGACCTAAACTTTGAAAGAGTTTGGAAAAAGAGTTGGTAAGCGCCACGCGTGGCCTCTCTTCGGCCACCACTACACAAGTGCGGACACAACTTAGGTTTACGCCCCGTTGCTATACGAGTGGACAAACAAAATAGATGACCAATTAGTACATGGATTAGACATATTACTGAATTAACACTAAATTAACACTAAAAACAAACCTTCATTTGTTGTACAGAAGAGCCTAAGCCTTTGGTGCATAACTCCATTACGCCGTACGAGCAGAAGGTATCGCGTACTTTGTATTGCGAGACAACACTAAGCCATAGACTTGGGTTGAGCTCCACCTCCGCCGGCGGAATCAGTATCGAGTGATGACCAGAATATACACTATTGAGACACCAGAGAACAAAGCCGAGACCGCTGTACGGGTCCAGACAGAGGGCCACGTGACGGGATGGATATAGTTCACAGGCCAGCTTCATAGACCGGCACAAGGAAGCGGCCGCCGCGTGCGACACCTTAATGCCGGCCAACATACCAGTTGTAGATACACTAAAGTCAATATAGGCTATCATTTCGGGTGTGGGCGCCCGATAGAGACTCGTTAGCTTTTTCTTGGGAACATCTTCGGTGTCAAGAGTTTGTGGCCAACCCTTGATGTCGACCACATTGCCGGCCTCTTTCGATTTGAGCAGTTTGATGACCGGACCGGTCGATAGGATTAGCACCGATTTGGATACATCGACAATCATGCGTACAGTTGGCAGTGTTGTCTGTAAATTTTGCGGATGTGGTGGCCGTATAGTGACGGGTACGACACCAATGAACAGACAGCCGTAAAAGGCGCAGACCAAGTCGATGCCTGGCGAGTATATGAGCGCCACGTGATCGCCAGTATTGAGCTTTCCTCGCTCTAGCAAAAGACAGGCCACCCGTTCGGCCCTTTTATGTAATTGTGAACACGAGAGGGTTTGAGTTTCACCACCTTTTGAGTTCAACAACGTATAGATGTTATGGTCGGGCGATGTCGACGATCGCCACTTCAATATCTCGGATATGAATTGATACTTTCGAGTGGTGTCTGAGTCTTCATCGATAGAGCCGACTTCGCGGCCCTGAGCTATGGCCAGCCGTACGCCCTGCACGATGTTGCCCACCATCACCGATGCGGGACCTATTTCGGTGTGCACTTCGCGCGGTTTTGGCAGATTTGTAACGCAAGTGTGCGGACACATGAGCACATTGGCCGGATGTAGAGCGCCGTCCAGATAACGGCGTTTCACTTCCGATAAATGTATGCCACCCAACGGTGTTTTGGGCAAACAGTTTGGCGGCACCAGCGCTAGGCAATAGATGCCCACTTGATGTATACTGTCAACGGCCTGCAACACCCGACTCATCCATTGAAACGATTCTTCTTCGGTACAGTCGGGCCGTTGTTCCGCAATAACGCAGATCCTCTCGTCCCGCAGGACTCGAATCGAGAAGATGGCGATACGACCTCTATAGACAAACTTCATGGGCTCAACGGCCAACACCGTAGCGATTAAATCGTCGGTATTATGCTTACGCCCGCTTACGGTCATAACGCCATCACGTGTGCCGCACACAAAGACCAGAGCGCCCGGACCCATGAAACCAAGCAGACCTGTCCGCACAAATGTCTGGTCGCTGAAGGGTCGGCCATCGTTGTTGAGCGGTTGCATACGAAATATGCTGTTTGTGAGCCCTTGGAGACCCCAATAGCACGAACCGGCGGCTGTTGTACTCAAACAGATCTCTCCCACTTCATCCGTTTTGCACAGATGGGGCGGACCGTTGATCTTCACCACCGCTGCGATCGCTGCATTCATTTAATTTAAAATTAATTATTTTACGTTAAAATCGTTATAAAAAGCACATGATTTGAAGAGTAACGTACCTCCAGGTAAGACATGTCCACAATCTTGTAATGTTAATGAAGTTAAACTGTTTTCTTGATCGACACGAATGACTCCATAACTAAGCGCCGACATCGACAGCACGCCTCTTCCAGTGGAACCGATACCAGTCCTTCCGGGTCTGCGACAGAAGTTTTAAAATTAATAAAATGCTAAACAAATATCTAATTAAAGAGATCGTACCTTCGGACAGATATTGTGAGCGCTTCGGCCGACACAGCGCACGGACACATGGCCTCAACTCGTAGGCCACGGCTATGAAACACATTCAAGAACTGGTCGCACGACGATAGCGACCACGGGTTAGAGCCGTCGGCCACCAAAAGCATTCGCAATGAACTCAAATTGACATCTTTGTGATCCTTAGTGGCCAATAGACCCCAATGTAAATCACGTGACTTACAGATGGCTACCGATGATTTGAATTTGGTTATGACGAGCATCCAAGAAGCGGGATTGATCTTCATTAGGGCGTATGGTATGAATATGACGTGCATTCCGTTCAAAATGCTGCACAATATTGAGTGCCATAACCCGACTTCACGTTTAAAGTCTAATACACAAAGCATTATCTCTCCTTCTGTGTAACTACAGGCGCCGGTCAGCGCCCGACAGTGCGATATCATAGCATTACGAGACACAGTGACGCCTTTCATCGATCCGTCCCTATCGACAGTGTATTCAACATAAGCGGGCGCATCTTCAGAGATTCGCGATGGCGGTGACCAGTCTTTTGGTGGTTTACCAAGAGTGTCAATGATTAGCCAGGATAGTTTGGGCCAACCCTTGAAAGTATGTATCTCTCCTGTGGCCGTTTTGGGAAAGCCTTTATTGCACGCTTCACTGGTCAGCGCAAAGGCCACATTACAACTGCCCAACAAGAACCCAATCTGTTGCGAACCGGCATCCCGACGGGTCAACGGCACCTCTATGGCCACTGGCACTACACCGGCGGTCAAGCATCCATAGAAAGCGCATAGAAAACCAATGGGATCGTTGTTGGGAAATACGAGGGCAACTCTATCACCCGGTTTGATGCTAAGCTCACCCTTCTGACCAATTTTGTTTAACAAATTGTAGGCTATTTTACGCGATCGGGACAGTAGTTTGCCATAAGTTAAAGGAGCGCTCATTTTGCTGTTTGTATCCAATACGGTTGCAGCGGGCGCTTTGAAAGTGGCCGACCCGTACCTAAGGAGTGCCGCTTCCAATGTCTTAGGCAGTCCTCCGGGAACCATCAGTTGTTCACCAATAGACGGCAACATTGTACTGCCTTCTGGTTTGGGTGCAGTTGGATCAGTCTGATTGGCCGCTATCTCTAAATCAGTTTCGTCGTCTATGTAAAAGTCGGGAAGTGGCCGACGCTTTGGCCGCTTCAATGTATTCAACAGTTGTTGGATTTTGGCCGATACTTTCCACCTGCCAGTGCCCGTACCGGTACTGTACGTATCGAGACCTGACAGTGAATCCCTATCTCTCTGTGATTGTGCATTGGAGGTGACATCGGGCTGAGCGTTGTAGGTCTGAGATGGCGTTAAGTTTTGCATTACATCGGCTAAGTTAACAATACCAGAGTCGGTCGATCGGGAACTAATACGTTCGGGACGGGCCGGCGGTACTAAATCATCAACACGATTGTTGGCGTATTCATTGATAGGGCCTACGCTGCCATTACTGACCGCCGTGGGTGTGACCATAGGTGGTGGAAGAGGGGGAGGAAACGTCGGCGGACCAGCCGATGATGAATTGTTTTGCGACGAAGAATTCATTTGCGATTTTAATAGACGGGATTCAATGAGCTGTTGTTTAAGTATCTGTTGTTGATGTGGAGGTAATGGTGGCTGTGATGACTGGTGTTTCTGGCGGTGCTTTTGCTGGTGATGTTGTTGTTGCTGTTGCAGCTGCTGTTGATGGTGCTGTCGGCGTTGATGCCGGTGCTGATTATGACTGATTTGTTGAGCGCTAAACCCATTATTATTATTACTGTTATTACTATTGGCGTTGTTGTGGTGCTCCTGAACGCCGATAATTCTGGGCGGCGGCGGCGCCTGTATCTCATGGGCCGGCGATGACGTGTTGGACGCGTCGGACGACTCGAGCGACTGACCGACAGAGAAGGGACGCGACGAATGACTGTTACGGTGATGGCTATCGTGTTCGGGTGTAGTGCTGCTGCTCTCGTTAAGTATACTATCGTCATCGCTGGACGAATCGGTTGCCCGATGTTTATGGTCCCGAATGGGCGATGTGGCCATCACTGACGTCCGCTTTGATGGCATCGGTAGCGATGGCTTTGGTTTCTAAATATCAAGCAATTAATCAATAAATATTCAAAACATCGGTAAATAATTTTTTCTATCCATACCTTTTGCATAGCAGCCAACGCTTGTTGTACTGCTTCCTGTCTCACCTCTGTATTCATAAAAATTAAATATATCTTTAATTATAATTCATTTAAAATCAAATTAAATTAAATGCCTTTTTAAAAATATTTTCCTAAATGTATTTATTTAAACAAATACTTGTCATTCAGTTTGTTTACACATTTTTTTTATGTGTGTTTGTAATCAAATAATTAAATCTCTTTTATCTCATTATCTCTCGTAAAGTATTAAAAAGAGTTTTAAAAGTTTAAACGATAAGCAAATATAAGTTTATGCATACATTTTCCCGTAATATTTTTTGTTTGACCAAAATTTAAACAAAACTTTATTTTAAATGTGTTTAATATGCATGTGATGTCAGTATTAAATTAATTATAAAAAATAGTGTCTTTAAAAAAACAAATAAAAATCAAATGACTTTGCAATTAAAACTGATTTAATATTCTGATTATTTCATAATAATTTATAAATCAAATCATAATAATAATAAATAAACCATTAAAATAATGTTTGATTTAAACTAATTTCTTAGACCCTTGTGTTTGCATTGAATTGGTTTAGTTTAACGACTCTTTCATCTCTTCACAAAAAGTCATTTCTCAGATCATTAGTCGCCGAATGTATTCATAAAGAAATAAAAGACCAAAAAATAATAATAAACTTTTTTCTTTCTTTACTTAACTTAACTAAACTATCGGTTTTAAACTCATAAATCCAAAACACATGGGATATCTCTTTAATAAAAACTTTAAAAAAAACTTCAAAATACTTTGATATTTGTGTGAGAATTGTTTCAAATTATATAAAACTTATGCTTTAAATAAAAAGACAAAACAGTTTGACTACAGTATGAGTTTATATGAGGAGGAGAACCGGTCTGTCATACAAAATCTGTATTTTTTGAATAACCGATAATAATAGCTACAAAATATACGGCTAATTATATGCCAACACAACGAGTGAAATAAGTATTTAAAAGTATTTATATCTCCTTTAAGGAGAAGCCCTTTACTACTACTCCGGCATCACTTTAATACATCACAAAATACATACCCGAATGGTATCGGCTTTCATGTCGGGTTAGCCTCCTATGAGCTCTTCTTTTTGCACGTGTGGATGGACTCGCAGCGCCTGTAGATTAAACGGATATACAGTTATATATATAAATATATACATCAATTCAATCACCCATTTATGACAACAACAACTATACAACAGCACTAACAACCAGAATATACACACAGAATATATTGACTCCAAATATTCACAATTTCATGGCTCAAACATATATAACAACATATGTGTTGTCAACCAATGTTTTTGCACAAAAAAGTCAATATTTGGTTAAAAACTTTTTTTAATTGTCAAACATATGAAAGGATAAAACATCAAACCAATGGTTTTTCGCAAACAATTCAATGTATTATATTTTAAAAAATCATAAATACCTGACTGATGCTGGGCTGTCACATACGGTGCCAATAATCGCGACTTTTTCTTTTCGTATCCCTTTTGGGTTATATCGCCTTTAAATGTAAAAAATCAATACATAATTAATAAATTTTGTTCAAAACAAAAACCAATACTGAAAATATATTGCAAACAAAACTAACAAACAATGAAAAATAAAATCAATATATAAAAATCAAACAATATTTCCACAACAAAAATATTAATACAAATATTAAACTTATTGTTAAAACTAATTAAAAAAGCAGTTCCTCTTTTACAGAGACACGAACCGCACGTATAGACACATAAAAATATGAATAAAAACTAATTATAGTTTAAAAACAAAAGTGAATGACAATTAAAAGTGTAGACTTTATCACCAAATAAATTATCAATATATGAAAAATGCATTAAAATTTTTGTTACTTTTATAAACAACTGCTAAATTAGCTAATTGTTTGCACAGCAAATGAGTCACAAAAAAAACTTTTTAAATATACTTTTTCTTGTCTATCGATACCAAAACACAACTACACAATTACAAGTAATGTATAAATCTTATGATACAATCATTTATAAATAAATGTCTTTTCACTTTCTCATTATTGAATTATTCAAACAATTTGATTGAATATTAATATTATATTACGATTCTGTCGTCGACTACACACATACAAAAAAACAGAGACCGACAGTCAGATAAAAAATATATAAAATTGTCATAACATTTATTTGTCATAATGTTATTACAATATATTTCTGTACCGTATTGTGTTGTTTAAGGTGTTAAACAAACATTTTTATCTATGGTTTTTTATAAATTAAATAAACAGAATCACAGTCTCTCTCTCTCTCTCTCTCTCTCTCTCTCTCTCATCTCTCTCTCTCTCTCTCTCTCTCTCTCTCTCT
>JAQIWK010000678.1:0-14161 GCA_034695265.1 Dissorhina ornata | reverse complement strand
TGTAATTATTTAATTAGTATTTTGTAATACAAATTGATTTTTACAGTTACAGTAATGCTGTTTAAAGTTATATTATAGTTAAATAAATTTTTATATAAAAACTTTTTTTTATAACCAAATTTGAGTTTAAATTGAGGGCAAACTTATCGCTAATCACTTTTCGGATGACATTTAACTATGGATTTTAATGTTAATTAAATATTTATATTTAATATTTTTACATAATATTATAAATCATATTTTACTAATTATTTGATGTATTGCTTGAAAATTAAATTAATTTTGTTGTTATAATTTTTTAGGTGCTAATGATTGCATAATTTAATAGGTATCTATAAATTATAATGATTAAAATAAATTATTAATTTCGCTTATAAATTAAAACTTATAATATTTATTTACTTCAATTAAATATATTTATAACAGAATATTTAAGTTATAAAATATATTATATAATAATACATTTATACAAATAATATTATTAAGATCTTCACTACAAATAGTAAATGTATTTATGATATAAACTTCAAAATTAGGTTATAATTCATAATATGATTTATAATATATTTATTGATTGTTTTATTTGAATGTGTTTTATATGACAATTATTTCAACAATATTATTGATTTTTTATATGAAATATTTTATTAATTATATATTTTGATAATAAATATCGCCACTAACATAATAATGTTACAAAATTTAGCATTAATTATAAAATAAATACATGAATAATAAATAAAATAAAAATTATTTATTTAATTTTTTTAATTTATAAAACAATTGGCATATTATTAGTTAGATATATAAAAGTCTTTCAAACTATTAAAAGCTATATTAATTATGTTTTATTTAGTAATTAATTTAATACGACTCCTAAACCTTGACCTCAAATAACAAATTTTTTAAAAATTTATAAATTAAAAATAAATAAATAAAAACACAATATTATACAAAAATATATTACTATTTTAATCGTTTGATATTATTTTTTTTAAATATAAAAAATAAAAATTAAAAAAGTAGTTTACAATAATATAAGGGCTTAAATATAAGTTATAAAATTATATAAATCATATTTAGCTCTAAATATTAAACAATAAATTATTATTTAAATTTAATATTATTATAAATATATATATATATAACTTTTTAATATATAAATTAAGATTAAGTAAAGATAAGTATAAAAAATATAATTTTATTTCATAATTATAACTTTTGTTGTCTTTGAAATACATTATAAAAAATTAAAATTTAGTTAAATTCTTGTTTTTTAAATACAAAATGTATATAAAAGATAAGCAAATCTATGAACACATATATAGTTTTTTGATAACAAATGTTTAAGTAGTTATGAAATCTTGAAATGTATTTCAACTATTAAAAAACAAGTTTTAATTAAAGTTTATATTAATAATATAATTTAATAATTAAGTTAATTATTATAAATGGTTGGGAGAGTTTACATATGAAATGTTAATCAATATATTTCTGTAGTAATTATCAACAAATTAAATATAAAAATAAATTTTTTAGTCTAATAATTATGTAAACACACTATCAATCAGATGATTGCAACTTTTTATAATTTATAAATATTTTGATTAAATATAAAAACAAATAATTTATATTAAAATAAATAATAATTTAATTAAATCTAATAGAAATCCTTGACTTTTGTCAATTAGTTGTAGACTTTTAATTGTAATTTAATATGAGAAAAATTTTATTTATAATTATTTGTTTATTTATTATCTAATTTAACAAACTTTTTAATAGTTTAATAATATATTTTTTGTTTAAACATTAATTGATTAATATTTAATAATTATATTAAACTACTGATAATTATATAAAATATTGAATTTGAAAAGCAATTTAAAATCAGCGCCTATTTTATGATTTAAAATGACGTTATTATTGACTCTTTTGTGTCATATCTTTCATCATATATGACGTAACAAAAGAGACATACATTTGAACCCCCGTTTGCAGTTAACGAGCAAAATGTAAAACAAGTTTTGCATTGTATAGCAATGCTATTTCAATGCTTTACAGATCATACACAACCCTAACCTTCAATTGAGTCATACTTTATGTTTAAGTAATTTTATATTCACTCGACAGCTGTCATGCAAATGAAGGATAAACAGTGTGATCCATCCACTGGCAATAGTGTGCGCCAATCGACATGTTATATGCCAATAACACTCTTGTTCATGCATTTATTAAATATTATTAAATAAATTAGAACTATTTATGTTTATAATTAATATTATAACATAATTAATATCTTAAAAATTAATTGTAATTAAAATATCAAACAAAAATTGAATTATAGTTAGTTATTATTTGGGCATTTATTAAATAATTGTGGCAATAATTTATAATGAAATTAATTATCCTTTATAAAAAATGCTATAAATTAATATAACAATTTAAGTAATATATAATATAAATACAATTTATAATTAATACACAATTTAAAAAAATTAATTACAAAATAAATCAATTTGCAATAATTTTGGGCACATTTAGCCGAAAGGCGAGCCTTAAGTTGTTGAGTGAATTGTTTGACAAACTATAGTGTAATATAAATTTGTGGCATATATTTCACAAATACAAGTATATATATAGCGTAGCCATAGGTTTAATACATATATATAGCACACGTATATATACAGGCATTATATAGATATATAGATATATATAACATAACATAATATACAGTAAAAAGAGATAAAGAAATTGAGTGAAGAAGTGATTGTAATCTTGGGATTAAAAGTGCCATCAAATCAACGGATAATAATCGGACAAAACAATTGATTTGATCCATAAATACGTCGACCATTGGATACATTGAATGTACTGATGATGTCTTCATATCAATCGCAACCATCGAGTATTGATTATCGTGAGTGTTGGTCCACATCCGACTCGTCCACAACGTCTTCATCGTCATCGTCGTCGTCGCCCTCAATGTGTTTGGGAAGCGCTGACCAAACGTCGGCCACCGCACCCCCGATGACCACCACTACCACTACTAATACGACCAACACATGCAATATGACTACATCGGGTCAAGACTTGTTGCCACGCATTCAACTGTTGACTAATACTATTAAATCTAAATTATATTCATTTCAATGCAATAATAATCAATCAATTGGTGGTAAAGATGATCACCATTTCAATGATGGCACTAATGGTAAGGTTAGCGCCCAAGAGTTGTCCAAATTGTATGCCATACGCGGCGAGTGTTACCTATCGCTTGGTTTTTATCAATTGGCTTTCGATGACTGCGTTAGTGGTTCCCAATTGGATCCCAAGAACTCCATGTGTCATCGTATTAAAGGTTAGATACCATAGACACTGATATACAGTATGTGTTGATGTGATATGTCTTTGATTTATATGTGTGTTATCTCTACTAAACCATTGATTAACTGATTAATTGAATGCAATTATAATATGTTTAATGTTTTTTGTTAGCAATTAATATGATATCCATTTGTGTGTCAATTGACTGCCATTTGTGTCAATAAATTTAAAGTCATTACTCGTGTCTATTGTCTGTCATTTGATTTGTTGGGAAAGTATTGTATGGTTTGAAAAAAAATTGTTGTTTTAATCTGTTATTTGATATTTTAATTTTCATATTTCACTTAAGGTTTTCAGTCAAAAAGGGTTTATTAATCTAAAGTAGTTTAAGCCATTAGTTTGTAAATGTGATCTTATTATTGGATATTTATGTTTATTTATTTAACAATTTGTTTATAAGTCTACTTTTGCGCCCATTATTCAACATATTTAGTCACTTTTAAGACATACCTTACAAATGAGACACAAATTGCATTCATAATTGAATTTACAGTTAAATTTAATTGCATTTGATTTGTGAGTTAAATTAGTATTATTGTGTGATTTGATAATTGTTTGAAAGTTGAACTAAACATTGATTTAAAAAATTATTGATTTGAAATGTGTTTTGTTGTCCAACAGGTCGAGCACTACTGAAACTGAATCGACGGGAAAGCGCTGAACAATCTTTTCAAATGTCACACGATTTAAGTAAAAATATGGACGACTTATCGGTCAATAATAATAGATATACGACTGTAAACGAGTCTGGATTGGATGGTCACCCGCCGTCGACAACGGCCAACATGTTTGCCCCCAAAAATAGCCGTTCAGTGAACGATGCAATCGGTAATATACTGAACACAAGTCTAACGTCTGGACAGTTGTCGTCTCTAAGAGATTCTTATACCCGAAGTCTAAATACAAACGAAAGCATACCATTTGGTAGTATAGGAGCTGATTCTTCATCGACAATGTCAGGCATTTTTGGAAATACATATGAAACTAATGGGACGAATAGAGCTAACGGTGCCTCACAAGCGTTAGGCCTTAAACTAATCAGTGATATAGACAACTGTTTAGGAAGTATTCACGACACGGATGAAGACAAATCCAGAATTTTTGATGAAAAAATAGATAACAATATTATTAGTGCCACTAATTATAGCGATTTTTCAAATATCAATAATAATATGATTAACAAAAGTAATAATAATAATAATTTCTGTGATATGGGAGACAGTAATGGGGTGTTTATGTCAAGAAGTCTATCGCCGCAAACCAAGCAAAATGTATTTGGAGTGACGGCTAATGATCTCCAACTTTTGAAACTACAAAAAGCTAATAATTTTTCCATTGATCTCAACAAAGACTCGTTGGGCTCACAAATTGTACCCAAAAATAGCAATAATAATAATACTGGCGTCGAGTCGACCCGCAAAACATTTGCCGATATAGCGTCAGCTAATACTAAAAAACCCGTTCAGACCACCAAAATGGCCGCCAAAGCTAAGACAATCCAAGACATAGAAACAAAAGATATTGTGGCCAACACTCGATCGCAAACACCATCGCAAACAGACACTGGTAATAAAGTATCGTCACTTGAATCGTTTGGTGCACTTCCCACCAGTGGTGGCGAAAGTGTGGATAAAATTGAAAAAATTGGTCAAATAGTGGTCTCAGAGCCGACACGACCTACAAATTTGATGGCATATAAAGGCCTTTGGGTCTGCAATATATCGCCAAACGCTTCGTATATAACATTGAAAAAAGTTTTTAGAAAATATGGTAATTTTACGGGAATTCAAACATTTGAACGCAAGGCTACCAACGGATCCAATATAGTGTTTGTTCACTACGATAATCAACAATCGCCTACCGATGCCATCGCCGAACTCTTTGGTGTCTATAGGAAAGACATATGTTTTGATGAAAATACACTTTTGAAGCTAAGATTCACACCATCTATGGAGCAGACAAAGAATGGAGAGTTGCCTTCAATGGAAAAGGCCCGACGGGTTGTCGAGAAGTCGGCCGAATGTTTCAATTGGCGTTTGTCCACCGGCTGTCATAAGGGCGACCGATGCTCTTTCAAACACATCGCCATCAATAAGGCTGTCGACTCTCAGCCATGGGTTTGTTTTCATGTTTTTTATATATAAAAAATACATTTTATTTATGTATTGGTTTTGTTGTCATTAACTAATCAATTGATTTCTTGATGTTTAGGTGAAAGCATTGAAAAAGAAGGCAAACGACGCTTAAGACTGCTATAAAAAAAACACTGATTCACATTATAATTACAATAATAAATATAA
Source organism: Dissorhina ornata (assembly GCA_034695265.1). Classification (NCBI taxonomy): domain Eukaryota; kingdom Metazoa; phylum Arthropoda; class Arachnida; order Sarcoptiformes; family Oppiidae; genus Dissorhina; species Dissorhina ornata. Next base: position 8,477 of record JAQIWK010000678.1, on the reverse strand, counting down.
TAATATTATAATTGTCTTAATATGTCTTGAATTGGCGATTGACTTGAATTTTTTTTTGAAATAAAATAATTTTTTGTGTTTTTGTCTCTCAATGAATAGCTCTTTTAGTTTAGTATTAATTAAATTTAATTAATTGTTTAATCAATTTATTTATTTAATGAAACAAACAATTTGTCACTAATATTACTATTATTATTATTATTTTGATTAATTAATTATATAATTTAAAATTATTACAAATTGAATAACACTTAAAAAGTTTTATAAAATTGCAAAATTTTTAAATTAAAATAAAAAATAAAAACTTTAATTACATTTTGAAATATGCGTAAAAGCGTTCAATTATTTAAATTATAAATTTATTTTAATGTTTTAACTTAATTTTAAAATTATTTAAATCAGTTTTGTATTGTGTGTTAGTTGTAAAACTGCACGTTTGAACCAAAAAAAATATAATTTGAAAGTTTTTTTCAAAAATATGTTATTTGTATGCAAATTATAATTATCTTTATAAACAATACATACACTTAACACTCCAACTACTTTCTTTCTCTCTCTCTCTCTCTCTCTCTCTCTCTCTCTCTTAATTTATTAATTAATATTCACATCATTTACTCAAATCGTAAGTCTCTGACATTGATATTGTTAACAAATTAGTTTCAAAAATAAAATAAAATTTTTACTTCATTTTTAAAAGTTTGTAATATTTTTATTATACAAACATTAAAAAAGTTTCTATTGTTTTATTTAACATTTTATGATTTTGTATAATATTATTAGCAATAATTATAATGTTAATTATTAATATAATTATTTTCACACGTGAATATTATTATTTATAACTTATAAATAATAATTTATAAATTATTATTATTATTTATAATACAAAGTATTGCGTAACAGCAATTTTTAATGCTTTTATAAATTAGTTACATTTAATTAAATTAACTACATTTAAAAATAAGCATGCACAATTTGAGCATAAACTTATATTTATAAAGTTTTAATCACTTTCTTTTAAGTCCAGAATAAAACTTATATATTTATTAAAATTATATAAGTATAATTTTTAAAATTTAAAATTTCAACTAAAAATATTACTAAATTAATAGCCAACAAGTTTACTAACAATTTATATAAAAAACTAAAAAAATAAAATGGGATTTAAAGCAAACATTTGGGCGCTAAATGAGTTAGCATTTTGATGATAATTTCACGCTTTCATCAATTTTCAAGACATTTTGACAAAATATACATTAATTATAATATTATTATAAGGTTTTGTATATTGAAGTTAGACTTATAATGCTATGATGTGTTCACAATCATGACATTATATTTTTATTGTCCTTAACGTTAACAATACTTTTATATATAAAATTTATATAAATATATTTTTGTTTAAAAATTATTATATTTTTGTTTGTAATAATAAACTATTGATTTTGTGAAATGAATGCAATTATTACTAGTATTTCTAATTTAATATTTAAGTATAAAATTAAAAAATTTAATTATATTCTATAATCTAATAATTAATAATTTATCAAAAACGTTTTTACAAATATAGTATTCATTAAAAAAATATAAACTTTTAAAAGTTTGTCTGGTGCTTTTGTTTGACTTTGAAATTCAAACTAAATTAGTTTTTAAGACATATTTTAACAACAAAAAAGTCATTCAAAATGCCGACAACTTTTATGTGGAGTGTAAGTCATTAAAAAAATTAAATTAAATGCTTAATTAAATGTTTAATTTTGATAACAAATTGTAGGTTCAAATAAAAGATTGCCGTAAAATATTTATACTACTCATAGCGTATATATTTTACTTGATTTTCGGTGCATTTGTTTTCCAGTCATTTGAAGCCCCGTTAGAGGAAGAGATGAGAAAACAAGTGAAGATAATCATCAAATCATTTGATGGTAAGTCTTGTTAATTTTGTAATTACAGTATAAGTTTGATTAGTAATTGTTTTAAATAACAATTTTGAGTCTATAACCCGTCTATAGTGTAAGACTAAAACTCACTAATTAATACAACTGATAATAAAACTTTTACTTTATATTAATTTTATACTAGTTTTAAAAATTATTAATATATTTAAACGTTTAAATAAGTATTATATTATTGTTATTATTGAATGAAATAAAGTAAAGTTTGTTGAATTATAATTAAATAATAATTTATTGATAAAATTTGCAAAATATAATGAATCAATTGTAATGATTAGACACTTTCTATTAGTTCATAGAAACCTTAAGCAAATTGATTGATTTGTTAAATTTCCTGTTGACTTAAACTATAGCCAAACCTCGTGTCAATTATTGTACATTGTTGTCAATTATTAAATGTGTTGTAATAATAATTAATTAATTCAATAGTGAATTAAATAATTTTATGTATATATATTAAGTTTATATGAAAGAAATTAGTGCTTTTTATAGTCCATAAAAGTTTAATGTCAAACATAACTTATATAACTTATTTGAAATTCAAGTGTATAATTAATAAAAGTTATAAAACATACAAAAAATACTTAATTTTGTAATTAAATTGTGAATGAAATTTAGAAACTGTTATAAAATTTAATAGTAAGGAAATACTTTTTATTTATTTATAAGAATTTCATAATTATTGAGTGTAAATTATATCTTGTTAAATTTACAATGTTTTTCCACCTAGGATCAAAAAATTATAATTTAATTTGTAATATTATATCTATAATTTAATATTAAAATAAATATCTACATGTTATATTAATGAATATTTATAGGTTTTTGAATCTTAATAATGTCATTTAATAATTTATTGACTTTTATGAATTTGTATCTAGTCAAATCCAGAATATCCATATTCAAATTACATAACAAAACAAATTTTTATAAATTATTATTATTATTATTCAGCATTTATTAAAATTAAACAGTTATTTATATAATTTAAAAATATATATATTTAGCATGTAGTTATTTTGAGTTTAAAATTTTGAATTTAACTGGTTACTAACAATTGTATAATTTATTAAGTTTTTATCATTTGATATAATAATATTTATATATCGTTATTACCGTATTACCTTGCTTATAACCCCAGTGGGGTAATAAGTGAATCTGTTGTGAGGGGTGGGGTAATATTCGAGTATAACCCCACTCTTAATTTAGCATAAAAAACAAAATATATTTTTAAGTCTAAATTATTATTTTTGTTATTATTTAGTGTTTCGAATTAAATTAAATTATTATAAATTAATTTAACTCTTATAAAACTGTAATTAATTATAGATTAGCAAGAATAAGAAATAAATAATACTTATATTACAACAATAACTTATGTGATTTAAATATAGAAGGGTGGGTTATATATGATTTTGAAGTAGGAGGTGGGGTAATACTCGAATATAACCCAACTTTACTTTTTAAAAATCAAAAACCTTCAATTTCGGCTATTACCCCACTGGGGTTATAAGCAAGGTAATACGGTATTTAATCTTGTTAAATTAATAATAAAAATTAACCTTGTTATCTTGTAATGTTTATTAAATTATCTTTGTATTAAATATATTTAAATCTCATGAAGAGAAAGATCTTCATTATTTTGAATATTATTATTTGTTCTTGATAATTCAACATTTTTGTATCGTTTTATTAAATAAATAAATACTATTGACATTATAACAAAAAGTGTCATTATTATTAACTGTATTAGCCCAAATAAATCTAGCTTATCTAAAAAGAAATTTAACAATATTAATTAATAAAGTTCTTAATTTTTAAAATAAAGTTCTTAACTTACATAATGTCTTACATTAAAAATATTTGAACCCTTAGGCCGTAATTAATTATATACAAGCACATAATACAAATACTAGATCATTATATAATTTTATTAAATAAAGTGAAAATTCTATTATACTATTGAATATTAAATATTTAAAAGCTTTAAATATTATAATTTATATTTTTAAATAACTGGAAGACAGTGTCTAAATCAAATATTATAAAGTACAATGACATATTTAAATTTTAATTTAATAACTTTATTTAATAATACCAATTAAATACATTTTAAATAAAACACAATAATAATAAATATTTATTAAAAAAAATAATTACTATACAAAATAACAATAGTATTAAAAACTTAATTAAATAAAATTAAACATAAATAGGCTGTCCGTCGACATTCATTTCAATCATATTATTAATTGAATCAGTTATTTGTCTATCCGTTTGATTGGATTTGATTTGTCTATCAATAAGTAGGGCATAAATAATGGCCAGTAATGTCGTGAAAAACAGGCCAAACCTTTCGTAGACGTGAATATTATTGCCAAACATTAGATTTATAGCAAACAGTAATACAAAAAATACAGCAATTCCTGTACAATGTCTATGCAATTGCTTATAGGTTACATATATTATATAACTCATCATTATTACAGCAATTATACCAAATAATATGAATAGTATTGGCTCTATAAATAAGATTATTATATAAAAATTAATAATTAAAACTATTAATTAAATATATATTACAAAAAATTACCCAATTTTTTCAGTGTATGCTCATAACTATTGGCAAACGGTGTGACTTCATTCAATTCAAATATATTATTTAAATCATCTTGGTCATCAACCAGGCCAAAGTGTAAGGTGCCTGCCACAGCAATGACCAGGGCAAATATCCATTCGTATAAATACAGTGATATTAATAAATATTTAACTGCCAAAAGCCAACAATTATTTTTATTATTCATTTTTACATAACATTTACTTATAATTATATCATTATTAGTGTTATTATTATTATTATTATTATTCAAAATAATAAACAGTATACATTTTATGTATTTGTTAACAAGGTCGGATTCTGCGTGTTATTGATAAACAGTATTCAACAGTACAAGATGCAACAGAATATCAAGGTCATTTATTTTTTATAATTAGTTTATAGTTTTACATATTAATAATAAAAATTAACATTGTTATCTTGTAATTTTTATAAAATAAATTTTTATATTAATTATTTTAAAGCTCCTGATTTGATACATCTTCATTATTTTGAATATTATTATTATTTGTTCTTGATAATTCAACATTTTTGTAACGTTTTATTAAACAAATAAATATTATTGACAATAAATCAAAAGATATTATGATTATTAATATTATTAAACTAAATTGTAGCTTACCTAGGAAGTATAATTTAATTTTAAAAAATTATCAATATTCACTTATCAAGTTTAATTATTATAATTGCTACATAAAATAATTACTTACCAATAATCCAATCGTAACTAATAGTAATTAATACTATTATAGTAATTATTACCCAAAATACAGTTATAACAATATTTTGTTTATAATATTGTTTACAAACACCATATATGAAATAATTAACCAGGGCCAATAATAACAGACCAATTAAATAGACATCATATTCTATTCAAACAAAAATTAATTACAATTATATTAATTTTATAAATATATTTTATTTAATATTTACCACTATTTAATAAATAATTAACTTTGTCATTGGGGGTACCATATATATTCTTCATAATTAGATATTAAATGTACAATTATAATATAAATTAATTGATAATAAATAATTATTTAACATTAAAAAAATTTGAATATAATTAATGAATTAACCATGATAATTATTTTTCAAATATTTATATAAGTATTTTGTTATGGCCATTTTTGTGGAGATTATGCGCAACTTTGTCATGTTAAAATAAATTATACTAGTTAAATAAAAAGTATTAATTATATTTATTTTTAATCAAATAATATTTGTAAATTGTAAAAATATTATTTAATATTTATTTATAATTTAATTAAAAATAAAACGTCAATAATGTAATTTATAAAACAAAATTATTATATAATATAATAATAATATATATTTAAATACATTTTTGCGCAATTTTATCTTTTTGAAATAAATTATAATAAATTTTTAAAAATATTTATTATGTTTATTTTCAATTAAATAATATTATAATTATAAAGTAATTATTTGAAATTTTTTAAAAATTTAAGTAAACATAAAATATTAATAAATTAATACATTAATTATAAATTAGTAATTATATAAAGTTAAACAATTAAAATATTAATAATTGTTAGGTTATCCATTTGTATTAAATTATTAAATAATTTAAAAATACATTGATAACAATAATTGTTATTAATCACATTTATTTAATTGAATACTTGTGTTAACATGATAATTAAAATATACATATTATATGTTTTACTTGAAAAATACTAAACTGTTAATTTAAAAAAAATAATTATAAGATTTAACGTTGTCATATTTTAAATATGATTTTAATTATAATGAATTGTTCAATGAAGAAGTTCTTGATTATTATTATTTGTTCAGGATAAATAAACATTTTTACATTGTTTTGTTAAGAAAGTAAATATTTATTGACATTATGAAAATCCAAGATTGTCATCAATATTGTTTCCGCAAATTTTGGCTCATCTAGTTAATTAAATGTATTTTAAATACAGTATTTATATATAAATATATAAAAGTGTAACAATCATTGCACAATCTTTTAACATTTTTCCTGTGCTGTAGTGAAGAGGCTTTTCGGCGCTAATACTAAAACTTGTTTCTATAAGCTCTGTGCTAGTTTTTATTAGCTTATAGAAACAGATTTTAGTATTACCGTCGAAAAGACACTTCACTGCAGCACAAAAAAATGTTTAAAGATTGTGAAATGGTAACAATATTAATTAAAATATAATTTTTAATTAATTACTTACCATTTTCCCACCGAAATTCTATTATAGCAATCATTATCCATAATAAAGTCATAATAAAATATTTTTTGTAATATTTTGTAAATACAACATACATCAAATAATTATCCAGGGCAAATATTGCCAGGATTGCCAGGCCAATGAAATAGATTTTATAGTCTATTCAAATAGAAATTATAATTATTTTTATATAAACATTAATTAAATATTTTATTTAATATTCTATTTAATAAAAAATTTACCATCAACATTTTGATAACAATAATTGAATAAACGTACACTTATGATATAAACCATTTGATAACAAATAACTATTAAACATTTTATAAGAAATTTTAATATAATTAATATATAAGCCATGATAATTATTTTTTTTTGGGTAATATTTATATTACAATTTTGTTGCGGCCATTGTTGTAAGGAATATGCGCAAGTTTAATTTTTTAAAATAAACTATTATACTTTTAAAAACAACTTATTATAATTAGTTTTAATTAAATTATATAATAATTGTAAAGTAATTGTTTAAAATTTATTAACATAGTTATATGTTATTCACAAATAAATATATTCAACAGGTAGTAGATGCAACAGAATGTCAAGATCATTTAATGTAAACATAATTTTTACCATGTTCAAATATTATTAAATTTGTCTTAAATTCACAAATTATAAAAAATTTATTTAATTTAGTTAAAATTTAATTTAGTTAATTATAGATCATATTCTATTTTTAATATAAATTAGTATTAAATAAATGACCAGTATATTTAATAACATTAAAAACTAATATATTATATTTTATTCAATATAAATCATTTACAGTTTTATTTGTAAATTAAAAATACAATTTTAATATTTATTTGTTATTATAAATAACCAATTGAATTTATCACACAAAATTTATGTATAAAATAAATTACACAAATTTAAACAGTACCAGGCTTGAAACCTTTGCTTTTCATATAGCCCGTTAATTGTTCAGGTATTTCATACAAAACCTCCCTGGCCAAATCGGCCTGGGATCTATTAGAAGGTCCTTGGCGGCTTAAAAATCTATTAATTGGCACAAACTGAACAATGTCACGTTCAGCATACCTACCATCCACACTCACACGCACATCATCACCATCTAGCTCATCCATGGCCGTAAAGTCTGCATTACCCACACCTATGATAATCAATGACAAGGGTAACGATGCGGCCGCCACTATAGCCGCTTTGGTGGCAAACATATCGCTTATAATGCCATCCGTTATAATGAGCAAGATAAAATAGTTGTGACCCGTTTGATACTGTCTAGCTATCGAGGCTGTATGGTTAATGACCGGGGCAAAATTTGTTGGCCCATACAGCGTGACCGACGATAGGGTTGTCCGATAGTGGCGTAAGATTTCGTCGATACCCGAACAGTAGGGTTGGGTTGGGTTACCATTAATGGGAAATTGATGGCTAACTGTGTTTAGAGGCGGTATTTTGGCACCAAATCCATACGCTGGGTATACACCTGGTATAAAAATATTATTGTAAAAAATAATTATAAATTTGTAAATTTAATATTATATTTAATAATAATATTTTTATAAAATTTATTTTAGACCTAAATTTACTATGTATAATCTATAATAATATTTACTTTACATATTATGAATACTTGTAAAGTAAAACTTTATTTCAAAAATATTCATAAAC
>JAQIWK010000677.1:0-14183 GCA_034695265.1 Dissorhina ornata | reverse complement strand
CTCTCTCTCTCTCTCTCTCTCTCTCTCTCTCTCTTTCTTTCTTTCTTTCTTTCTTTCTTTCTCTCAGTTTCATATGATTTCACTTGTGGTTCACTGACTTCACTCCAACAGCTGATGGGTGTTATACTATTAACTGGAGCCATGACTGCCATCAGTGGCCAGTAGTGATGATCGGCTAACATATGGTGTGTCGGCAATTGAATCGATTATTACAGTAATCTCTATATTTTCCCATCACTTCTTGAGATTGAAATCCAGAGATTTTTATTGTCAATACAAAATATTCACTACAAATACATTGTGATGCTATGAGAAGCTATAAAAACATAGCAATCAAACTGATAAACTGGTTATTGAATTGAATTGTTTTTATTGTTTGGTTTGAATACTTAAAAAAAATCAAAGAAAATAGTGATTACAATCAAAACGATAGAGAAAATCTATACTTAAACTATCGGTACAACAAGTTTAACAAAACTTGATTGTTAACAACCATTAACTGTAAATATTGAAATATATTTACATTTACTATACAAACCTTTCATATCGTAATGGGTTTTATTTGAGATACGAAGACGAGTCGCCAAACATTTATATTAGGAAACAATAAAACAATATTTAAATTTGAAATACAATTATTTGAAACTCAAATATTTTGTGAGAAAATATAACTAATTGTAAGTTTACTTAACTTTCAAACACAAAAGTTTAAAAGGATTTAAAACAAACAAAATTGTGTTATTTAAAAAACTTTAAACTAATTTTCATTTTAATTTTCAAATTCATCCAAATATTTGCATTTAAAAGCGATTCTTAAGTATATATTGAAAAATATAAAGTATTTTAATATTAAAATTTCCGTTTTGGCAACACTTCCCTCAAAAATTGTCTCATTTTAAGTAATTTAATACTAAAATAACTTTTTAAATATTTAAATTTAAAGTATTAAATGAAATAACAAAAATAAATATCCAATTTTAAAGTAAGTCTTGAAAAATAAATTTAAAAAATGTTGTTTTCATAAATATTTTGAAAATCAATTGAAAGATAAAATCATAAAACATTTGTCACAAATGTTTGCTTATTTTTTATGAAGACTTTTGAAATTTAATAAAATAATTCATTTAAAAAATGGGTTAAATATTTACATTTAAATTTCAATTTATTTTTTTTAAACTTAATTAAATCATTTTTATTTATTTAAAAAAAAGTTACTAGATCATTTTAAATCTAGCAATAAGTATAAAATAATTTTACAAATATTTAATTTTAATATTTAAAATGCTTAATTTTAATTTTTATCAAATATTTATAAATAAAAAAATGATTTAAAAAGACTATTGTATATTTTTTTTAAAAACATACAATAAAAATTACCCTGATACAAAATTAATTAAAAATAATAAATTCGGTTTCAAATTTTTAAAAAACTAATTTATTATAAAATTAAGTTATCTAATAATTATCAATAATAATAGGTTTAATAAAAAAAAGTTTTTTGGTCACAAGTGTTGCCACGAAATCAAATGATAAACAAAAATATGATTTGTTTGGTATTTAAATACAAATTTATATTTAAAAACAATTAAAATGTTAATAAATTTGTGCGGATGTCAGTCACTCTTATCAATTCAATGAATGTTTTATAAGTTAAATAATAATTAGTTAAACAATTATTTAAATTAAAAAAGTCAATGAAAAAACTTAAATATTTATATTAAAAAAACTATTATTTAACTAAACATATATAATTTTGTAAAGTAAATTTAATTAAATTACAAATATTATAATAAAAATTAATTTTCATTTACTAATTTCTTTAGGAGATTTTTCTTTCATATTATTTATAAATTATAATATAAATGTGTTTTTTAATTGACGTTTAATGTGATAAAGTGTGTATGAAATTGACTTTTTTAATGTTTTGTTACGATTAATAAAATACAATTCAATAAAAATCAATTACACGGATGAGTTTTTTTGTGTATTTAAATGTCTGGTTATGTGTTTGTGTGAAATTGTAACAAACGATTGAATACAAACAAATATATTTGGAGGGTTTGAAAACAATATAATATAAATGTTTTAATTAATATAAATATTTATATAAAACAAAACTCAAAATAATTAATTATAAAAAACAAATTAAAAGTTATGAAAAAGTAAAGGATTTAATGATTATAATAAATGTATTATATATTTATGTTGTATCTGTGTTTCAAATGGCATAGAGTTTAAAGGAATAGAGAGATGGGATGAGAGTTAGGGATGAGAGGTGTCGAGTATATGGATTTAAAGTCTTTTGTGAATGTAATGCCAAAATGTATTTCATTTTGATGTCCAGAAATAAAACAATAACTAATTTGCAATGAAGTGATTACAACAAAAAACAGCGTTAAACATAAGGAATGGGATGTTTGGAGATGTAGTTCAAAACACTTCATGTATATTATTTAAATATCATGTAATATTACAATATTTGGCTAATAATTCATTTTTTTCTGGTAATAGAAGTGATATACAGTATAATAATAATTATTACTAATTAATTATATAATATAAACAACAAATTGTTTTTTTCATATTCAAAAAACTTCATTATTTCCATTCAAAAAAAGCATTTAATTAAAAAATCTTGTTTTCAATTGTCCGGTCATTTCAATCAAATGAATATACCATTGAAGACTAGAGGCGACACCTTTTCGAGAGAGCATATTATCTTCAAATATCAACTCTTCGGTAATCAAATCAAATCAATTGATTTCCAAAATATTAATTAATTATTGTTTTGTTTTTCTTAATTAAAAAAATTGCAGGAAAACCAACGACTTTTGGTCTTTTCATATCATCGGTAAAAATCACACTTTTTTTGGTTGAAACGATGCGATTGATAATACAAAACTTATTATTATTATTGGTATCGACTTTAATACAATTATTATAATATTGTTTTTTTTTCGTTTCACTTTCTTATTAAATTTAATTAGTTAATTATATTTGTGCTCAAAATATTAGGTCCTAAAAAACAGTTACTTATATTTTTTTAATAAAACAGTCCAAAAAAATCTTTTATACAATCTTTACATTTAAAAAATAAAAGAGAGGAGACAATAGTTTAGTGTCTTAATGTGTTTATTATCATATCATCGGTTTAAATGATGGCATAGAAGATGATAACGCGAGAGAAAGACATTAAAACTATAGGATGTATGAATGTAATGGCAAAATGTTTATGATTTTATGTAATTATCTGTAATTATCGTTAATAATTATCGGCGAAGAAGTCGTCATCACAGGAGAGAGATGTACATCAAAATACATTCAATAATTATAATTCATAATAAATATATCAATTCTTTGCGGCCAACTAATAGGTCCAAAAAATGGGTTTTTTAAATCTTTGAAAAAAACCTCTACACAATTAAAATAATAAATTGTTAAACGATTTCAATTGAATTAATAATAATCATATTTATTATATACGGTGTGAATGAAAAATTAATAAGTTTAAACCAAATGAATTTAAGATTTGTTTTTGTAATTATATTTTCACATGAATTAAGAATTATAATCCGAAAAAAATAATAATACAATTAATAATAATTATAATTAATTTGTTTTTAAAATGAAACCAACAATTTATTTTGATGGCAGCCATAGAAATGACATAAAATAATCAAATATTTTTTATAATAAACTAAAAAAGGTTTTGTGACAACAATTTCAAAGTCACAACATTATAAAAATTTTTATAATTACTATCAAAAAGTCTAAGAATTGCTCTCTTTTTTGCGATTTTTATGTGCATTCAGAAGAATGTGTTATAAACTATAAGAATTATTCATTAATTAATAATTAAAAAACAAATTACATCTTCTGTTTGTTTTAAGTGTTAAATTGACAAAAAATAATAAAACTAAAAAAAACCAAAGAAATCAAATAACTATTACAAAAAATACAACTGAGAGACAAATAACTGGAAAAAAAAGTTTTTCTTTGTTTTGTGTATTTTGTTTTGCTATAAATGTCTTAATCTCTCGGCTTTGGATACGCGAAGGAAATGAGAAAATGTTTGACGAAAAATAATAAAATAATGTATTGAATAATCCAAATGTGAGTCCAATGTCATAATCAAATGGTATGGCAATTGGTGTTTCAATTGGTAATAATTACTATCGAAAAATGTGTTGACATATGGGATATAAAAACACAACAACACAAAAAACATATCAGTTCTGATAATAATCGACCGATTATTTGCAGTAATAATTAATAATAATATTCGTTAATAGAGTTAGAGTTCAGTCCAAATGTTAGACCAATGGAGAAAAATACGAAGAGATAGACAGATAATGTCGAAGAGGAGAGTGAGAGAGAGTCACAGATGAGGAGTCAACTCAATTCCATTGATACGGTCCCTGGAGTTGAGAGTATGCGCCGCCGGCACCAGTAGGCAAGTATGAAGTGGTATTGGCCGCCATATTGCCAGTGTGTGCCTGATTATAGTTGGCGGTCGTCGCGTTTGCCGCCGACGGGTGAGCGAAATTAGCGGTAAATGAATGCTGATTATAGCCGGACATCAATTGGTCTGTAAAATGTATTCAAACAAATATATTAATATATTATACAGACAATAATGATAATGAGGGCATTTATATGATAATGTCATTGTCAATGTCATGATCAATGGGCACATACTTTGTTGTGCAGAGTTAGGACTGGGGGTTAGCCCTTGTGTGGGTGGCGATGAGGAAGCGGGTGATGGTGTCGACTGACTTTGTTTTGTGATCATGTTTGAGGTCTGATGGTGTTGTTGTTGTAATGAATTAGAGTCCGAATCGTTTTCACCCTCCGAACCCTCTGTCGACAGCCTGGCCTGCTTTGGTGACGGGCCGGGCATCGCCACCGGCGTTACCCCCTATTCAACACCAAACATACATACATATTAGTCCATTGAGTCTAACGGTTATTCGGGATGCGATATATCAAAGCGTTTTACTCACTAACACATACCCACATACATACACAAGGAGTTAATGGTTTGAAACAAAAAATACATCATACAAATGAAAATGAAAATTAATTACAAACAACAAAAAACTCATAACATATTAACACAAAAAACGAGATTAAATAAAAATAAAAAATATGTTTCGCACAGCAAATAAAACAAAAAATACAAACTTAAATAAAGTGGTGGTTTAAGTGTATATAAATATATAAAGTATAAAAATTTGAGTCTACCTTTCCCTTAGGCACAACAGTCTTCATGTGCACAAAGCGATAGAGACAGACACACAGGAAAACAAGTAATAGATTTTCATTAGATTTCAGACAACTTTTATTATTTTATATAACAATTAATTTTGAATTAAATGTTATTTTAAATTAATATTATATTTTTTGTTTTGTTTTTGTAATAATTATAGTAAAGTTAGGAATAGACTGACAGCGAGATAAGTGACAGAAAATGAATGGAAAGAAAAAACAGTGAATGAATATATGAGTGATAAAAAAAATAGTGGACACATATAGTGATCAAACATACAGATAATGGTATATAAGTTATGTAATAATAATTATTATGTAATATACGACTAAATATACTAAAAACTACTTATAAGCGAAAAAAAGTAATAGAGTTTGTGTCATACGAGTCATACTTTTCTGCGGTAGTCTTCCATAGAGGCCTCGTATCTGATCTTTTCTTCGTTCTGCTTCTCAACGTACGGCCGTTTCTGTTCTTCAGTCATATTCCTCCACCTCTCGCCGCCCAACTTTGCCAACGCAGCCACACCTCCTTCGGGCTCTTTGCCGGCCATTTCTTTCCTAAAATCACCCATAAATAGCATGAACGCAGTGCCCGGACGTTTCGGCTTATTTGCATCTCTGGCCGGTTTGAAGATTTGCATCTCCCGTTTGTATCGCTCCCGATCTTTGTTGGCCGTCTCCAGGAATGGCTTCTTGTCTTCCTCTTGCATTGTATTCCATTTTCCGGCGCATTCTTTACCGAAATCTCCAATCTTTTCAATTAATTCAAAAACAAAAAACAATCAAAATTAATGAAAACCTTATTATCGATCCCTTTGGGACTTTAAGTTTGCGGAAAGGGAGGGAGGAATAGGGAGAGAGAGAGAGAGAGAGAGAGAGATCATTATAGTGCATTGAACGACTATATAGTGTAATAAAAATATATTTCGCCCGTAAAATACTCATTTCTCAAAATCTCATTTCTTGAGCTATCAATAAAATGTCTGCCATCTGTTGTGGAAATGAATTTAAATTTAATTGATTTTCAAAAACACAAAACACGGGCAGACCTATACTGTAAGCCAGTGAATGGAGTTTAAAAGTTTATGTCAAAAGCAGTTATTTTTTAAATATAATATTTTATTTGTTCACTATTTGTTAGATTTAGCGTTCATTTCATTTCTAATATAATTCTGTTCAACAATAATAAAAATATTAAACATTTTTATTGCTTTTATGCTATTATTTTCTTGAGCTTTAAAGCAAAAATCAATTCACAGCTAAATATAATGCCCAACAAAAATGCACAAAATTTCTAATTAATTGACAAAAATTATTTATCAATTCATTATAGGATTGTCTGAGAAAATAGACATTTATTTTACATTTTAATTAAAAATTATGCAAAATATTATTATTATTATTCAAATTCTTAATTAAGTTTTGAAAATGAAAAAAAAATCTATAATAAAAATAAATGATTATAAAAATGATTGAATTAGTCTTTAATCTCATCTCATCCAACCATTCATCAGAAAAATGAGTCACAAAATAAAAATGTTTGCATAAAATATAATCAAAAAAATATTTTAAATACAAAAAATATTTTATAAAAAACAGTAAATGTTTGGAAAGTTATATCAAAAATTGATTACATATTCTTATCGTAAATAACCATCATTTTGGTGAGAAATTGATGTAAAAAATACGAGTAAAATAGACGGCATTAAACATAATGAATAACTTCACTAAACACAATGTGTTTATCACAAAAATACCATTTTTGTTATTTAAAACAATAAAATAAAATAAATTAATAGCTTTTACTCCATTCAATATCTAATTAAAATACAATTAAAAACCAAATCTTATCAATCAAATTTCAAAGTAAATAATGCATTTTAAACCCATCTTTTCAAACCAATTAAAATTTAAATAAATTTATTTAAAAAAAATAAAACTAAATATATAATCAATTATATAAAATATGACAAAAATAAGCCATTTGAAAATTCTAGTCTATATTACACTATAAATCTATCCTTAAATTTTAAATGAAAACAAGAGTCCACTAAAAAAAAAAATCTAATAACGAGAAACAAGTTTTACGTCTTGAATATATTGTTTGACTCAGTTATCAGTAATTATTATATAAAACTTATGTATTAATTGGTCAACAAAAATGAAAAAACTATAAACAATATTATTATTATTATATTTTAATTAAAATATATTTTATAACAACAAAAAAAATCATACTTTTAATCAACAGATATGGCAGCGAATAAAAAAGGATTTACGATCTCTTGAATAGTGAGCGACGCCTTAATAATGAATAAAAACTTTTTTCACTCATTTTATTATTTTTCCTAATTTAACATAAATTCACACAAAGAATAAGAAAATAAAAATCAATTTTGATTTCAAACCTTTAAAAAAATGAAATGTTATTTTGAGAGCCAAACGATACATAAATTTTAAATTATATTTAAATAATTCCCTTTAAAATCATTATTCAAATTGTTAGAGAAATTTCATTTTAAGGCACAGAAAAAAATAAATAAAATATAAAACAAAAAAGTAATCTTCAAAACACATAAAATTAATTCAATAATTCAAATAATTTTCAATACACTTAAGGCTTAAATAAACAAATAAATAAAAACATCAGAAAAATAAAACTAATAAAAACAAAACAACAAACTTTTTTAATGTTAAATCCGATACTAACGACGCGATTATCAATATTTTGATAATATTTAGTCTAATTTCAGAAAAGAAAGTGTCGGGAAGTATGATAACAAATAATACACACAAAAAACAATAAAATAATGCCAAGACTGCCGTTAAATATATTCATAATATTAACAAAAAGGAGAAAAGCATTTAATGCCATAATTCATGTCTAAATACTATTTCATTATTGCGATTATTGTCAAAGAAAATTATACATGTTTAGGCGAAAAATGTTTTCATTAAAAAGTAAGCATAAAAAAGACAACAATAAATAAAAGCAAAAGTGAGGCAAAGGTTATGGGAATGAATGGCAATGTTGTGAATGAATGAATGAAATAAAATGAAAACACACGAGTGTTTCATTCAATCTCTATCCACAGACGCAACAAAAAAATAACTAATTTATATAATATTTAACAACAATTTCAAGCCTTACCTTAGGTATGGGTCGACCGGTCTTTTTCATCTCTTCGCGATACCATTGCGTAAAATTAATGTAAGCAGTGGTGGCCCTCTTGGGCGCGGGTACACCATCTTTGTTAACTTTGGGCTTCTTTTGCTTCTTGTGACTGCCGTGACCGTGTCCATGACCACCACGTGCCGGTGCCGCTACAGCAGCGTGGCCTCCGCCACCACCATCATTGCTTTGCTGTACGTTGGCGTACATCACGTGATGACCGCCGTGACCCGTCAGGTGGTGTTGGCCGGTATTGTTGTTTGTCAGACCACCGGACATTACCTTCAAATCATATTAAATCATATCATTAATAATCCAATCGCTAATCAATACAACGCTTACATCGTTTAATACAAACAAAAAACACATTAAAAAAAATAAAACAATAAAAACAAAAGTAATGTCAAATCAATACATAAAAAAACAAAATTATATTAAACGATGTTTTAAATAACATTTCAATCGAACTTTTTTCTTCCTATTTTGCGGATTCAATTGCCATTTAAATTAATAGCTTTTTGTGTTTATTTATAATTATATTTTTAAATCAATAAATAAATGTTTGAAATAAATATTATACTAACAAATTCTTACTATTATTTATCTGCAATTAAACTGATTGTCAGTTCATTCCTATCATAATAAAGTATTTTTAAAAATATAAATCCTTTCATTTCAATAATTATGACTACAATTAAAATGACAATCAATCGACGGGTGAGTTATTGATAGAAAAGGCATTATTTTTAAAAAATCCAATTGAATTGTAATTTATTTTTTTAAAGGCAAACAATAAGACTGTGTTTCAAGTCTTACGTGAACCGTATTTTGGTTCATATGAGGGGAACTGACTGTGAGATTGAGTCCCGACGAGAGCATCTGCTGCATCTGGAGCTGTCCGATAGTGGGGTGCAGTTGGTTACTGTTGGCCAGTGAGGCCGCGTGTTGTGCCATTGCCTGGTGATAGTCAGCATATTCTGCTTTAAAACATCCAAAAAGCAAACAATTCAACCATTAGTACCCATATATTAAATATTAGCATCAATTTAAACAAACAAAACCTACAACTCATTAAAAGCGCTTTTTATATTCAATTAATTAGTCAATTATTTATATATATTATTTCATGAATTAAATGTCAAAAACAAAACTTAAAAAATCTCTCCCAAAACACACTGGTTTTGTACTAAACGCATGAGTCATCCAAACAAAAATCAAATTAAATACTCAAATAAATAACAAAAAAATAAAATGAAATAAAAATAATAATAAATGAAATAAAAGGCAAATGAATGGATAAAAAGAGATTCAAAAAAAAGTTTGAGCGCACTATTAGACTGAAAGAGAGACTACATGTCTGGTGCGATGTGCCGGCTATTAAATGCTTGATATTTGTGTATTTAATCTGTGCCCAAATGGACAGTCAATTTTGTCGCTAAATTAAATACATTACTATTATTCATACCAAATGTCAACTAATTATATAACAAAAAAAACATTAAAAATATTAATTTATAGAAAATATTTTGGGAGAAAGAGAGATATAGTGTATGAGATTTGTATAGAAATAAATACTAAATTTTAAATTAAACCTAAAATTTTATTTAAAAATGCAATTTTCGGCTAAATTTATTTAATATATTCAATCAATTTGTGTGTCCGATAGCGAGCGCATGTGAAACACAATTTTGTAATTGATTTTTCAGTTAATTTTATTTTATATTTTTTGTGTTAAGCTTTCCTTTTTGGCTCTCTTTTTCCAGAGCCTCTCTCTTCTCTCTCTTGAAAAGCAATTATTGATTAATGCATTGCATTGTCTGCCATAAGACTGCATTACACATACAGAGAACTTAAAGGGGGAAAGCATTGAGAGAGTAACTAGCGTTGGCAATGGGAGAGTGATGGGGGGAGTGTTTAGGTTAGGGGGGAGTGAGTTGAGTGAGCAGAGGCTGTGTTTGGGGAGAGAGAGAGAAAAGCGCTAACAAAAGCTATAGCAATGCGTTTGGCGCTATACGAATAGTGCCAGCTTCTGGCTGTGCTGCGCTCAACAGCCAATAGAAATGCTTGTTAGAGGAATGCGTGGCTGAGTTAGAGCCAATGGTAGGGCTGGTTAGAGTGTAGGGTTCGCTCATTCAACACTTACCCATCGCTGTAGAAAGTGAGGGCCGATAGCGTACGCCTGTGCGCCCGTCCGACGACCCGTTCAAATGCCTGCCTCTCTATGTACTGACAACCGACTCCGAAGTGGCCAACTATACCGCTGTCCACTATAACCACTGCTTTGGTTGCAAACACCGGTCTCTATCGCAACCAAACAACTGTAGTGTCACTCACTCTACCGAAAAGTATTACTTACTTTTCGAGTTTAAATGAGTTATACTTTTTTTGTTGTTATGTTTGGGTTTTTGCTGGCGATGTGTGACTCTTTTCAAATAGCACTCAATGCTATGCCTCTACACTGCTATAAGCGGCGCCAATACTTGCCAATGCTTTTTCAAACACACTGTGAATATCTGTATAGAAATATACTGCAGCACTGATAACACACACTACTATAGCAGCTATAGCTTCAGTAATATAAGTTTGCACTGAAAAATACTAGTAATACAGCCAACGCTTACGATACCAAATGCACTGTGAGAGTGAGACCAACACTACCAACACTACACACACTGCTAGCACTGTATGTTATAGTTGTGTAGTATTCCCAACACTATTTCCAGTCTCTCCCCTAACTTATACAGCGCTCACACACCACTCACTGCCTCATAGCCTCACAATACGCACACTCAGGCGGGGGTCGCACACAACTACTCCCCCTTTATTACTCTACGTCACACACTCTCGCACACCGCAACCACTCGCACACCCCCTATAGTGAACGCTTCACTATATTATTGTCACTCAAACCTCCGTATAGTGTACTTCACAATGACATTAACGACTCAATTATATAAACTTTATTTTAATTGTAAATTCAAACATAATTTACACCCAAAATCATGTCTAATATGTTTTGTAATTCAAAACACACTCAACGATAGTTGACTGTAGAAGTGATTTATATTTTATAATAGATTTTTTTTTTTTTGAAACAAAACTATGGATTAATTAATAAATAATTTTTCTATGAATTTATTATTACAATTGCCATTGTTTTCAAAGCTATAAACACAATATACATTAGTTTGGTGTCCCCCCAATTGGTCGGCCCATTGTTTGCCACGCTATACACCACCAAAAGCCCCCTTACTTTCCCCCTTTTCCGTGCCCTTCCCTCTCGATTGTATGTGAATTAGTTGTATAAATGAATTAATCGGTAAATACATTAAGGATTAGTTGTTTTTTAAATTAAAAACTTAAATATTTAACTTTTTACGACAATTTATTGGGAGAAAAAGGTCTGAAATGCATTATTTGAATGCGCGCTCAGAACTCAGACTTTTATTTTTAATAAATTTAATTGCTTTGACAAACCCTACATTCAGCTGCCGCAGCCTCCACTATGCCCAACACCACCAATACCAAGGGTATGGCAACCAAATTGTTTTAAAACCATTATAAAAATGGACATTCATTTCATGTATGAAATAAATTGTAGTTAAAAATAATAAAATGTTTAAAATTATAATTGCAATACAAATACAATGAATTTTTGTATTGAATGCAATACTAAATTTTAATTAATATTTTGATTTAGTTTTATATAAAAAGGGGATTAAATATATGTGGAGTATAAGTGTACGTCACGTTATACGTGGAAAGAGTGGGAAAATAAAATTTAATTATAAAAACGTCTGTTTGTGTGGACACGTTGTTTATGGATGAGTATTGTATAGCGTCAGTGAGGCTGTGATTGGCTGATAGTTAAGGCAAAGCAATGCACAGCAACTGCATAGAGCTGTGAAGTGAATGCTATGACCGCCAATCGGGCACTCAATTCAAGTCATAAAATGCTTGTCAAATAAAAACTTATAAATATTGCCGCAAAAGTGTCGCCATTTATGGACATAATATTGCACTTCATATGTGTTTATAATTTTGTAAACAAATAGACTTTTATTTTTGGGTTGTTTTGAATGTAAATATGATTTAAATTTTAAATTATAAATTTATAAATCATAATAAATTGTATTATTATTTTTGTTTTTTAAATGTTTTTGCTGTTAATTTGTTAGTTAGAAAAATATTGTGTTTTTGATTTAAGTGTCACAACAAATGGTTGTTTATTATCTGATTTGTTAGCGATTTGTGTCATAAAAATATTTTACGGATTTTTACCTCAAAATCAACGATTGATTACATGATTTTGGTTTTGTTTTGTAAATTAAAATTAATTGAAAAGTTTTAATTAAATTCAAACAAATAATAATAAAAAGTTTTTTAATTTAATTTTATTTTTTTCTCGACTTATAATCAAAATATTTGTTTTAAATTTCCCAATCAATTGATTGATTTCAATAGTAAATGATCTCAAAAATACAATTTACACGAGTTTTATAACAAAACTTTTGTTGAATTTAAAACTAAATGTTTATAAAGTTTTAGTTTTAATTTTTTTATCGCTTATAAAACCATAAAAACAATTTTCATTTGATTTTACAAATAAATGTTTGAAACAAATATTCAAATGATTTATGAAAAAGTCATTTTTGAAACACAAAATACTTTATAAAACAACTAAAATAATTGTGATTTTAATTCAAATGCTTTTTTAATTTTACTTTTTTAGTTAAATATTTGTTTTTTAAAGTTTTTGTTTTTATTATTGTTTATATACTTTGTTTGTAAATATAAATCATTATTATTTTTCACATGATTTTTGGGATTTAATTTTGTTTTATTGGGAAAAAAGCAAAGTTTTTCGTTTGAAATGCAAACAAATTTAACTTAATTTTTGTTATATTTATTGTTTTTTCGGGTTATTTTATGATTGAATTATTTACTTATTTCTTTTAAGTCCCAAAACTGTCTCTTTTTATTGTTATTTTACTTTTAAAATACAATTTATATAAAAAATTAATTGATTGATGTCTTGATATTTAGTACTTATTTACAAATTTTTTTAATTAAAATTTTTTCCAATTGAAATATTTGTATAATATTTTTAATTGAAAAAAATATCTCAAGATTTTTATCTTAAAAATTATTGGTTATATATTTTGTATAATTTTTTTTTTATAAAAATTTCAGTTGTTTTGATTTCAAAGTATTTAAAAAAGTTTTTGATTTATTAATATCCGATTTATCAGTAAATTACTGACAGTAATACATAAAAAGATATAATGAATGCAAACGATAACCAGTCAATGGGTTTACAAAGAGATAAATTGACATTAAATAGCGAGTTAAGGCACCTATCAATCAAAGATCGCATACAATTATATACAATCTTAGACATTGATGACAATTGGAAACTATTGGCCGCTATTATACCCAAACCAGACGGTATGGACGGCCTATTAATGACCAGTTCTAACATTAAAATATTAGAAGATTTGGTCAAAATAGGCAAAAGTCCCACACAAGCCTTACTAGACTATTGGGTAAACAAAATTGTTGCATAATAACTATCTTAGATATACATGTGATTAAATTACACATAAAATTGTCTAACATTTTAGGGAACAAGTGGTAGAAAACGGGCCACAATTGAAGATTTCATTAAACTATTAAATTGTTGCCATTTATACAGAGCGTCGATATTCTTATGCAAAGATATTTTAAAATTGCAATCTTA
>JAQIWK010000676.1:0-14185 GCA_034695265.1 Dissorhina ornata | reverse complement strand
TGTTAAACAAAGAGACACTAAAACAATGTGCTCTTAAACTAGACTGTAATGACCTCTATCTGTATGGGAGGTCATAAATTAAATAGTAACTATTACATCAATATGACATTTTAATATATAATTTAATATTTGATAATAATAATATTATTATTATTAATTTTTAAATTTATAATTTAATTGTTTTGTTTATTTTAAAGTGAAATTTTGTTAATTAAGACTTTTTAGATATAATAGTTATTAAACAATAATCAAGCTATTTTTGTAAAATATGATATTTATATATAAATATCATATTCCTGTGGAATAACCATGGTCAAAATGATGTAAAAGTTTTAAAAAGTATAATTATTTCAAATTACAAAATACAATCACTTTTTATATATTTATTTGATTTTTATATTGATTTTTAAACAAAAATTTAATTATAAAATTAAATTAATTACTAATTAAATTATGTTTGTTATATAATTTTTGTATATATAATATTTAATATTTAAAAGTTTTAAAAATAAACAGGGTAATAAATTCAAGATAACTTTAAACAAATACTATTTGTTTTACAACTTTTATTAATGTTTTTAAAAAAAATTATTAAGAAATCAATGGGTTATTTGCCAACAAATATAATCATTTTGAGATTAAAACTATTCACATAACTTTATAAATCATAAATTTTATATTAAAAACAAATAAAAGTTACAAAATAATTACAAAATAAAATTAGAAACAAGACAAGTTTTTGTATTTTAAAACTAGAAACTAGTTTCAAGTATTAATAATACAACTTATTCATCAACTTAAAAACCATCAAGATAGATTCAAATAAATATAATTTATTTAATATTTACTAAAATTAAATAAACTTATTATTTATCATTCAAATCATTTATCAATTTAATAAACTAAAAGTAAAAGTGAAAAAAAACATTTTCCCATCATTTAATGTAAACTAAAATTTGTGTCAAGCAACTTTTATTTATATAATTTTTAAAAATGTTAAACCAATTAATAGCAAACGTTTTAATTAAATTAATAAACTCGCTAATAATTGCCTATACGTATACAACATTACCCATTTATTATTACCGACAAAAACCATGGCTTCGGCTCCAGAAGTCTCGGGCCGAACGGGCGGTACCCGAAGATCCCGGCGATGTGACCAGCCCGTGGCACCGAATCACTACAAACCCGACGGTTAAACCATTCGAAGTGGAATCGTTGGACAGTATGTTGGAAACGGCGGCCAATATTTACGGCAAAAACTATACGATAGCCGGCGTTAAGGTGGAGGACGGGGGCAAATGGTTTTACGATTGGTTCACTTACGGTGATCTCATACGCCGGTCCGACCACATCGCTAAAGGGCTCAAAATGGTCGGTATCGGCGCCGGAGATAAGGTGCTTATATTTGCCGAAACCAGGTTTGAGTGGACGATATGCGCGTTTTCGGTGTTCAAGTTGGGCGCCATTGTCACCACACTGTTCCCACAGTTGGGCACCGATGGTATTGTTCACAGTATCAATCAGGTATTTCAAGATATTTTTTATTTATTCAAAACTTGTATAATTAAAAATGTTTTGCCCGCAAATAAAACAGACACAAGTAAAGTACGCGATCACCACAAAGCAACAGCTCCTAAAACTACGACAACTATTGTCTCAAACTCCTAGCATTCAAAAGATCATTGACATGGATGGACTCACTTTCAGTGACCTACCTATGGTTGAAGTGATGTCTTTGAAACAAATTGAATTGAATGGCAAAAGATGTGATATTAAATTACCCGACACTACATTGAACAAGAAAGACGATTTGGCACTTATTATGTACACTTCGGGTACTACCGGTGCTCCCAAAGGTATAGCAACTTTACAAAAAAAAGTATTTATAAATCATTAAATATTATCCAGGTGCAATGGTAACTCATGGTCAGATACTGGCTCAATGTAAAGCCAATTTATCAATAATAAAACATGAGCTGGCTGACATTAAAAATCACTGTTACGTGGCTTACCTACCATTGGGACATATGTTTGAATTTACGGCCGAAATGGAGTTCATTGGTTGCGGCTGTCGGTTAGGTTACGCCACACCACTGACCCTATTTGATGGGGCGGCCGGACTGGCACCGGGAGAGACACCCGATTTGGTGGCCCTTAAGCCCACCATCTTTTTGGCCGTTCCGTTAATTTTGGACAGAATTCGTAGAGGAGTTACCGAACAAATGGACGGCAAACCCGTGGCGAAGGCATTGTTTAATAGTCTTTTAGATTATAAAACCTATTGGCGATCAAAAGGTTATACCACTCCAGTAACCAATCATTTCTTGTGCCGTAAAGCTCGTCAAAAGTTAGGCTCAAATCTCAAGTATATGCTGGTCGGCGGTGCGCCGGTAGGTCTTGTGTCCCAACAAAATAAAAACTTATAAAAACTAATTAATAAACTAATGGCAGGTATCGCACGAAACCGAAAGACAAATATCGTTGATCTTTGATATAACACTAATGCAAGGCTACGGCGGCACCGAAGTGTCCGGCGCTTCCCACTGTCGCGGTATGCATGACCTAACGTTTGGCCACACGGGAGCCCCGCTGACTGGCTTTCGGGTTAAATTAGTTGATTGGCCAGAAGGCAACTATTCGGTGAACGATAAACCTAATCCAAGAGGTGAGATAGTAATTAATGGTGATTCAGTTGTGTCCGGGTATTTCATGATGGATGTCGAAACCAACGATGCCTTTCGCTACGAAAATGGCCAGAAATGGTATTATACCGGTGATATAGGAGAGGTAAGTTTTTATAATTTTGTTTCAAGCACATTTTCAAACCTAAACTTATATTATCTCCAAAAGCATTAAATTATAAAACTTTTAAAAAAAATTAGTTAGATTAGTTTTTAATCACATGTAGCAATTTGTTGTTTATTAATAATAGTTAATTAATATAGTTTTAAATTAAATATAATTTAAAGGTGGATAAGACGGGTAACTTTAAAATCATTGATCGGCGCAAGGATTTACTAAAACTACAAAACGGTGAATACTATTCGTTGGGTCGGGTGGAGGCGGCGGTCAAGTCGTGTCCATTAATTGAAAACATCTGTGTCTACGGTATCTCAACCCACGACTATTTGGTAGCGCTGGTCATACCGTCGGTCACACAAATACAGTCGTTACAGAAAAAGCTATCATTGGATGCGTTTACTTATGAACAGTTGTGCGACAATCCAAAAGTTCAAACCCATGTCTTGGACGCCATCCGACAGTACGGTCTCGACAATGGACTCACACGTCGGGAACTGCCGGCCAAAGTGGCCCTTTTGGCCGACGAGTGGACGCCCGACAATGGCCTGCTCACGGCGGCCCTTAAACTCAAACGTACGGCTATTATAGCTAAATATAAATCTCAAGTCAACGGTATGTTTGGTGGCGACAGTAATAATAATAATAATAATACAATTAAAAGTGAATTAAATAATAATTTTATTCAATATTAAAGCAAAAAAAAAATTTCATAACTTTTTTTTAATAAATAATAATTTAATTATAATTATTATTGTAATCATTAACCAATAATTAATGCATAATTTAAACACAATTTATATATAATATTAATACTAATAATAATAGACTATATATTTAATGCATAACTATATTTGTTTTTTTTTATAGTCAAACTAATGGTATGTTTTAAAAATAAAGTAATATTATTACTATTACAATAATTAAAACTATTAATACTGTTAGTCATTAAATCATATATTTAAGCAAAAATTAAATATAATTCACAAAAATAGCTATTATTTCCTTCAAAATAAAAACACAACTGTGTAATTTTTAAAAAACTTTTAAATATGTTTTATGTATTATATTTGTAATGATATTCTTGAATATAATAATTAATTCATTCATTTGTATTTAAATTTTTGGTATTTTTCAAGACATGAGGTTTTTTGTGTTTTAAAAATCCATTTGTTTTTAAATTTATTTTTAAAAATACATTAAGCTTTCAGTTCAGAGAAATAAAACAAAAATCACAAATAAATGTCAAAAATGTGTTTAAAAAATATTTAAAACACAATATAATTACAAAACTAAACAAAAAGTTATCCAAAATAATCATTAAATGATTACTTCTCTGACAAACAAGAAACTTATGTTTAAAAACAATTTTTTTGCGTTAAAAATTGGGAATAATTCAAGGATTTGTACTGATATTTTCAATAACGTCTGGAAAAAACATAATATAAAACAAATTAAATAATTCATTAAAACATTAATTAATTAAAAATAAATATTAAAATTACTAAATTTCTAGTTTAATATCCAATTAAATATATAATTAAAAGTTTTGTTCAAAATGCTTAGTTTGGCTTTCAAATCAATGTCATATATATACTTTTGTTTGTGTACTGGAAGTGTAAATGTTATTCAGTACAAGTACTGATAGTTAATGTGATTTGATTTATAAATTAGACAAACGGTCCGACAATAATCCAGGCAATAGTGATTATATGTCCGTAAAAGTAAACCTCACTGTATATGTGCCACCAATTGGGGTACTGGAGGTGCATGAATGGCATAAAACTATAGCCCAATAGATATATCGTATAAATACGGAAAATAACAAATACTATACATTTGGCCGCCGCTGTGTCCAACAATTTGTCTAATAATGGCCACCGTTTGCGGCGTTTGGCCACTTTGGCCAACACTTCGGTTTCCATTTTCATAATTAAAAATTCCAATACAAATGTAATAAAATATCCCGAACATAGGCCGTGCCATATGGCCAGGAAAAGCAAGGTTAGCGCCTGACTGACCGTACGGTCGCCCAAGAACTTGAGCCGTTTGAACAGATATTTGGCGGCAAAACTATTTGTAGTCAAATTGAATGACTTGATAATACCGGCAAATGTGGTGGTGGTCTCAAACTTGCCGATGTGAACGTTAGAGCACCCGTAGTACGTCGACCCGTCCCACGAGACGCCCGATACCATACAAGAACCTTCGGCGATGAGCCAAGTGGCCAAGTATTTGGTCATTCCTACTTTGCATACTACGGCTATAGCAGTCGCTTTCCACCAAAAGCCGGCGGCCATAAACTCATCGCTTACGAGGTATTCTTGTGGCCAATACGCCGATCCGACCACATAGAGGGCGAGATAGACTAGACCGAGCGATAGCCGGCGGGCGGCCACCGGCCACGTCTCGCTTAATAGTGATTTGTCGGACTCGACGTAAGAAATGTATTTGCGATACGATATGAGCGGTCCGACCATTATAGTGGACGGGAAGTAACAGTGACTTAAAAACTCCAATAGTGTCGGCGCTGGCCATACGGCGGTGTCTGCGTTCACTAACTGGACATCTTTATCATCCTATTGGACACATAGAGAGTTATAATTTTAAGACTGGAAGTGTTCAATGATCACCAAAAGTTAATCATAAATATAATGGTAAGTCTTTAAGGAATATCATTAAGATGTCAATCAATACCTGTTTATCATTATCCTTAGCCTTCTTCGTGAGTGCATTGTTTCGTAAGCCATCGAAGACATCAAAAGTGACAGCAATTAGTCTTAAGGTTAACACACACTGCGGTAATGTCCAACCAATCGTATAGATTGATCCAATTTGAGTGGTATAACAGCCATAAATCAAATAAACGAGTGGCACAACCATATTGATGGTGACGGCGGTGGTGATGGGTAACCACCTGATGGTCGCGTAACATAACAAACACATAGCCATCGAGTGGTAGACATCGAGACCGCTATTTATAGTGACTAATAGAAGACCTGACACCAGATAATACAGCAATTTGATCCGTTTTGGTGATCCAATTAGTGCCAAATTATAGACAATAGTCATGGCGTACGACAATAGCAAACACATCATTAACATCACCGCCTCTGGACTCGTTCCGACCAAAGCCGATATCCACGATATGAAAGCCATCCTTTAATTGCCACCAATTAAGTCGTTGTCGTTGTGTGGATCAGCTGTTGATATGACTGATGAGTATGTCTTGGTGTGTGTCTATCCAATGGTATATATATTCTTGGGATCAGTTTAATAGTAGACACAAACCATTAGTGTTTGTTTACAATCAGTCACTGTATGACTAAATACTGTAATCATATGTTTTGCTTATGAAATGTGTTCACAAACTATGATGTGTTTTGGCTTTTGCTGTCAAACGCTATGCTTTTAAAGTCAAGTCAATTGACTTGAGCTGCAAGTCAATGAAGTTTATTATTAATAAATTATTAATAATGGGTTTATTTTACGTTTACTTACAATTGATTTATACTTGTTTTTTGACATTTCATTACCACTGATAATTTATCAGGGTATTTATCTGTGCACTGGATGACATATCAGTGTTTGTTTGTTTGGTACAAAGTGGCCAGTTGTAGCAATCAATAAACTTGATAAAAGTTTATTTAACCAACAACTGTTTGTTATAAAGTTATTTAGTATCATAATTCTTGAATCAAGAATCTGGATCATTTTATATTTACACTATTTGTATCAAGGCAAAAATATACATGTATCTAGTTTAAATATGATTTTTAATAACAATTATTCTAATTTTTCTATAATTTAAGTATTTATTTAATTAAACTTATAAAAACTTTTATACAAGTTAACTTTTGTTTGTATTTATAAACTTATATTTGTAAAACTAGTTAATTTTCATAAATTAGCCAGATACTTTATCTTATAGTAGAATATCTTTAAAATATTTATTTAAAAAAAAATAATTTCAATTTATTTTATTTTTAAAAAATTATAAATCATTTACAAAATCAAAATCACATCAAATTTTACAAATAATGTTTTTTTTCAATTTAAAAAACCAAAACCAAAATAATAAACTTTGGTTTCAAAGTAAATAATAATGCAATTAAATTTAGATAACAAGTTATAAAATCAAAGTTCACAATTTTTTTAAATTAATTTTTAGATTAAATAGATTTAAATTTATATTTTAGGAACAGGGTAAGACCCTTTGGCATCAATATAACAAGGGTGCTTTTTCATTATTAAATTATCAATTTAAATATATTACATCCGTTTAGCCTATGCTCTCTATATCGCACACCTTTTAATGACATTTAATTATTAATTATAATTAACTAATTAAATATTTATATTAAAAAATTAATACAAACTATTTATTTTAAATTAAAAAAACAAATTTATTTTAATTTTGTTGTATAAGAAAGACAATAATTTATGAAATTTAATTCAAATCACTTAACACTTTAGGGCTAAGAAATAGGACTTTAAATTATTTACTTTTAAATTATTGTTACAAATGTTTAATTTTAATGATTAATTGTATTTCAAATGTAAAGTAAAATAATAATTTTATATATTGTATTAATGAGTGATATATATAATATACAATTTAACTATATATTTAGCTATAATAATAGCCAAAAACACATGCTTATTATTATAATTAAATTATAAATTGTTATTAATTTCAATACTATTTTCTCGTACACTTAAAAAGCAATATTGAACTCATAATTAAATGATTTAATGAATAATAATTATAATTATATACTAAACACACATTTAACTATATAATTATTATTTGATCCATAAATGTATGAATGAATTGAAATTTAGTTGTCTTATAGTTTAGAGTTTGTGGTATATATCTCAAGAAATGTGATCCAAAAAACGCTATTCAATCATCAAAATGCTAAATGAATTGGTGAACCGATGATGCGATGTCTTGTTGTAGTAGTTTATAGTAGAAGTAGTTGTGGTGATGATGTAGTGTCTTATTGTTGGCCGTGTTGGACACTCTGGTGTCTCATTAAACTGTATTTGCCTTTAAATCAAAACAAACAAAATATACAATCAGTTAATTCATTCACCATTTCAATCACTAGATTAACTATACAATTAACCTAACCATTTAAGTTAGGGCTACAAAACTACCTTGGTTACTAATAACCAGGGTACTTTTGCGCTATTTATATTTACAAAAAATAAAAATAAAACTTTACTAAATCTAAAATCTACTTTTAATTAATTAAAAAATCAATAATTAATTAATTAAATCAATAATTACTTGAGAAAAATTTGCCACAATTGGCAAACTCGCAAACATTAGGATTGACACTGGAGTGTAGTTTGCGGTGTTCAATCAAATTGTATTTACGGACAAACGATTTGCCACAATTAGGCCAATCGCACGCAAACCGACGGCCCGTATGGATGTTCTTGTGAGTGTCCAGATGCGGCTTTTTGCGGAACCGTTTGCCACAGTTTTGCCAATCGCATATATATGGCTTATCCGCCGCACAACATGAATGGCAGGTCTGGTGAGAGTTACCGTATTTACGTCCCTTTTGGGCCACACCTGTCAACGCAAACATACATTTAATATATTAATCATTTTTTTGGCCAAATAAATGGCCAACAAATCTAATGGCCAGTCATTGGAAGCGCTTAAGTACTACTACTATCTATAACTAACACTAATTAACAAACAAACAAAACAAATTGACATCTAATATAACATTAAATACAATTAACGGTCAGTACAATCGGGCACTGACTAAACTGACCAACGGGTTACCAGGGGTGGGGTGGGGGGCACCACTAGTTAGCATACAAAAAACACAAATATAAAATGCTAAATATGTCCTAGATAAAACAAGTAAATTGTATTTGATTAAACTAATTATAAAGCATGCAAGCTTATATGACTGGCCACAAGTTCGGGTAATGTATGAATACGCACCTGATTGGTGCCCATTGCCGCTGACAATGGTATCATTGAGTTGTATCATAACCTGCTTATATCTATCGCATTCAAGTTTAATGTCTTTGATTTGTTGCTTCAATTTATCGCATTCACTGTTTTTTGCCGACAGTTTGCGTCTCAACTGTTCATTGTCTGCGTTCAGACCATCCACTTGTTGTTTGAGACCCGAGTGCTCGTTGAGGGCCCCACCGGTGGCGCCCAACACATACATCATTCCCGGGTTCTGTGCGTTCATTGTATCTTCAGTTGTCTGAGTGGTTTGGGCCGACAATCGCTTGTGTATTATCAACGCTATGGCTATTCACTTAATGGTTATATCACCCGATGGCCAATCACCACAACAATCAAATCAATCAAACAATACAATCGTCTAATTATACAATCAATTGGTTTACAACAATACCAGTAGTAGTGGTCAATACAAAACACTACCCGATTAGGTCACACACACGTCCCGATATATATGTTACCGATTAGTGGTCACTATCGGTGTTGTCAATAGATATTTGAAATACAAAACTAATTAATTATTTATATTTTGTTTTGTTTTATATATTTTTTTTACACAAACATTAACAACGAGTCAATGATAAGCGTAATGTTAATCCTATGGACTGCTGCCATACAAACGCTATGCTAATGCCTATGGCTATGGCTGTAGTCAATCAATAGGCGAACAATGAAAAGCCTTTAGTGAAGCGCCTGTTTAAGCGCCTGGAGGTGTGGCCTAATTTTATGTGTCATATTAGCTCAATATGATGTTTTTGGGGCCATTCACACACTGTACTAGGGAAACCTGGTTTATATTTGTAACATTATAAATTTAATTAATTATTTATTCTAGTTAATTATTCTATTGGATTATGTTTATATTATTCCTTACCTAGATGATATAGAAGTATATTTTTAGTTGTAAACTAAACTAGCACATTTTATATGTACAACACGCATTATACCGACATTATGGGTCCAGTTTTATAATATTATTTTATAGATAAATGTTGTAGACTTGTAATGGTATTGATCAACAATATTTTGTATATTCAAAATTTTAAATATTTTTACATGGTAATAATGCTGGTAAAGTTTTGTGCCCCTAATATTGCTAAATTGCTGATTTTTATAAAATACAAATAATTTATTAATTAAATATAAATAACATTTTAGAATATTATATAAATGTTGTTTTAATTTGAAAAAATTAAAATTTTAATTTAACTGGATCATTCTGTAGGTATGGGACTAGTTACTAGCAAAATGGTACTGGTAAATCAAAATTTATTTATTTAATTTAAAACTTTTAAATAACTTACTTAAAACTTTTAGAAATTATAATTATTGCAAAATCAAAAATACAACTATAAATATAATTATGTAATTAATTATAAATCAATTAAAATAAAACATCCGGACTTTACCTTTCATTAAGCATTACTTAAATTATTACAAAATTAAAACATATTTTCTATTAAAATATTAGCATTTAATTAAATATTTTTAATTTTATTAAACATAATTGTATATACATTTGTTTAATACCTAAAAATTATGTTAAAATTATTGCTATTGTTTGCAATTTTGGGTAATTATGTTATAAATAAATTTTTACAAAATAACTTTTAATTTAAACTATAAAAACCAACTATTGATAGGGTATGGGACGGCCCAGGAGGAGGAAAATGACAATATTCACCGAGATCTTTATGAATTAGACTACATGTTAACCTATGGCTATTTGAAGCCAGGTCGTATGTTTCCCGAAACGCCCCAAAGCGTACATAATGTTTGGTGCAGGTAATCAAATTGGTTTGAAATATATCATCAAGTACATTCATTCATAATTTTTTCACCATGCTAATTGGACAGGAATTATGTGGGCCGTGCATTACGCGTGATGGAGTTGACCGACAAGGTATTTCCCGATAGTGCCCTCATCCAGATGGGCGTACGGCTCATTAGTTTGAGTAAAATACGGACAATGCATACCATTTGCCGTAATCCGGAAGCGTTGAAAGTGATCGCAGTTATCCTCAAATTGCTTAACAATGAATTTCCGCAACTTCTAGAGTTATTTCACATTTCCCGCAACACATTTCTGGCCGCAGCGCTACCTAACTCGCACATTGACCAAAACACCATAGTCTGGTAAAGTTGATCCATGTCATTTTTAAATTTTAGTAGTTGATATTAAAAAAAAAGATTTAATTAAGTAGTATTTAATTATTTTAAAATATTGTAAACATTGATAAGTTAATTGTCCAATTTAAAATCCAATATTTAAAAAGCACTTTTTGATATCCATTAGCATTTGATATTTAAAATTAATTTGTAATTCAAGTAATTTGTATCTGGTTAAATTATAGTTATATATTCAAGTTTATCCAAATGACCATGGACATTTTGCCGCCCGAAATAGCGGCCGCAGCCCGTAAAGAGAATATGAAAGAGTTGAAGAAAAAAATACCCATGATCAAAGTAGCCGCTCGTATGCTAGGTATTAAACCGGGCCATAAACGGTGTCCAATACCACGATTTATGGCACCAAATCCACTAAGAATTAGATCCGATATCTTGGCCTTAATGTTCGCTATCGATAAAGTTGGCGCTGAATATCGGGAATACGACCGACTCATGTGATTACCACTGATTTGATGATATAATAAGACATTCAAATGATTTTGTTATTAATAAATTAATTTTATTTTTATTTATTATTTTTTTATTTAATGGCAAATAAAAATTAATTTCTTTTTAATTATATTTATAGTTATAATTAATTAATTGCACTTTTAAATTAATTTATATTAAGCTAACAAAAACAAAGCAATGTCTACAGTGTTTACAAGGTTTACATTTAAATTAATTTAATATTTTAATTAAATATACGTAAAAGTGTAAAAAATGTATTGCAATTTAATTGTACTAGTTCATATTACTAACATGATACTAGTACAATTAAGTTTAGTGTCACTATCGATAAGACAAATATATTTTACATAAGACATTGACTTGAGATTGAGAGAGAGAGAGAGAGAGAGAGAGAGAGAGAGAGAGAGAGAGAGAATTAGTATTAATTAGATTAACAAAATATTTTTAATAACTAATTTTCAAACACAAAAATTTTAAACAAAATGACATTTAAGTATAAATGAGATAAAATATATACACAATAAAAGTTTTAACCAAATTTAAAAATACATTAATTAAATTAATTAATTAGTAACACATATATTATTTATGGTATGAATGATTAAGTAGATTAAGTATTACCAATTTGATGTGTTTTGTATGTCGTGTATGTCTTAAGCCATATTAAATTCAATGATATGTCGCTGAAGTATAGTATGTTTAACGGATTCAATAATAAATCTCATATTTTCCGTATCGGTTACACAAGTAAAGTGACTGAATATATACTTATCAATGAATGGATTGAGTGATAAATACATCTTTAATATAAAATCTCGGGCCGGTATCACATCCATTACGGGACCCATATATTCGGGAAAATAGTCCACCAAATGTGATGACTGGATCTTATCCTCAAACAAATCCATTTTATTCAAAAACAATATAAAAGATGTCTCAATAAACCACTTGCAGGTTATAATGGTATGAAAAAGTGCCCTGGACTCTTCCATCCGGTTTTGTTTGTAGTTATGGTTACATTCAAACAATCTCTGGTCGTATTCATTTAAAGCGGCCAGAAATATGATCGAGGTCACATTCTCAAAACAGTGTATCCATTTGCGGCGCTCGGATCGCTGACCACCGACATCGACCACTCGGAACCGTACGGAACTTAACTCAAATGTATACTCATTGATACCCGTTGTGGGTATACGTACTCGCAGTATGTCCTCACGGGTGGGCATATAGTCGGCGGCCGATAGTCGGTCCAAGTCTTCAAAGTAATACTTCGCTGAATCACTTAATTGGTACTCATTTCGTCGGGTAAAACACTTTTGGACACCAGAATCGTCCCACAATTGTTTGATAGCCTTAACCACCTGGTCATTCAATTGTGTCAAATGAAAAGCTTTATAATCCACATAAATATTGTCCAACAATTGACTATTTTGTACATTATATTCAAATTCATACTTAATATTCAAGTCTTGCATGGCTTTAATGATGGCTTGAATGGCAACAATGACATTGTGGTAGACATAAGACACATAACCCCTGCGCTCGGGATCGGTATAATCGCTGTTATGAATGATTCGCATTTGTTTAACAAAAGTTGATTTACCGGACTCTCCCGTACCTAATAGTAGGAGTTTAAGCTCACGTCGGGCCGCCTTTTTGTCCCGTTTTAACGTCTCATCAATTAATCGGTTAATCTTTTTCTCCTCCTTTTCAAGCGATACATCTTCACCGCAACGGTTCACACAAAACATATTATTTAATTAATTATAATTTTATATTAATTTTAATTATAATTTACACTTAAATGTATTTCAATTTTAACTTAAAAATTTTTGCTACAAAATTGTTGTATAAACAGTTTAGATGTTTAAATATTTTTAATAAATTTTTTCACTAAAAAAGGTTTTATACATTAAAAATTTGTCGATAACTTTTAATTAAAATTACAAAACACTTGTGTATAATTTTTGATATATAAAATTTTTACAAAAATAAAATAACATTTAATTTGGGCGATAACAAAATACAATTATTATTATAACATAGTAGCATTTATTAATGTAATTTAATTCATGATAATTTATTTTCAAAAAGCTTTACTTTAATTATTTAATTTTGTTATTTTTTAATATTAAAAGTTTTTTTTATTACTAAAAATTTATTTATTTATATATACAAATTTTTATAAAATTTTTGTTATTATTATTATTAAATATTAAATTAAATAAATTCTGTATATAATTATATATACAAAAAAACTATTCACAAATTTAATACAAAATTTAAAATATCATATATTTTTTGATGACATAAATATTATTATATATTTTTAACGAAAGTGTTATATAAATATTGTATATTGTTTTCAAAAAATGATTGTACAAATTGATAACAAAATATTAAAACCACTTATAATGTTAAACATAAGTCTTATGTATAAAATGAAATAATGTGTGAAATCTGTGTGAATATAATATTTTGCTTTTCAAGACATTATTACCCAAACCATAGACTAACACAACTCCCGGCGATGGTTGTCATGATTTTTGTTGGCTTAAAGATTAGCCAAAAATGTTTTGTTTTGTTTGTATTTAATGTTTGCAGCACTTAATCACTACTGAAGATCTAATCGTTAAAATTATTAGGCAATGAAGTGTATGTATATGTGTTACAAATCCTATCTCTCGCTCTCTCTCTCTCTCTCTCTCTCAATCTCTCTCTCTCTCTCTCTCTCTCAAT
>JAQIWK010000675.1:0-14189 GCA_034695265.1 Dissorhina ornata | reverse complement strand
GGGAGAGAGTGAGAGAGAGGGAGAGAGAGAGTGAGCGAGAGAGAGAGAGAGAGAGAGAGTATTGAATTAGTTATTTTGTTATTTTGTTATATTGAATTGTTTTGTATGTAACAATTAAATTAGTTTTATTAAGTAAATAATACAATTGTGTTGACACAACAGGAACATATCGCGAATCATACATACCTACCATTGAGGACACCTACAGACAAGTGATTTCTTGCAATAAAAATGTCTGTACACTACAAATTACAGACACCACTGGTTCCCATCAGTTTCCCGCAATGCAAAGACTTAACATCACTAAAGGGCATGCATTCTTCCTGGTCTATAGGTATTGTTCAATATATATAACTATTTTTATATAATGATAATTTATTACTCAATTAAAAAAAAAGTTTTTATGATATTTTTATTTGAAATTTTGGTTTTAAAAAAACTCAAGAGAATTGAAATATATATAAAAATTTGACTGTTATTTGTATATTACTGTTATATATATATAAAGTATAACATCGAAGCAGAGTTTTGAAGAACTGATTCCTATATACCGACAAATAATTGAAGAAAAGGCTGGAGAAGAGAATATTCCGATACTATTAGTGGGAAACAAATGCGATGACTCGTATCGTGAAGTAAGCAATGATTTTGCTATTGAGGTCATCAACAAAGTTATGAAAGGATGCGCTTTCATCGAGACGTCGGCCAAAACTAGTCTCAATGTTTACGAGGCTTTTCAGGTTAATTGCAAATAAACATAACTCTTCTCTTTTCCTCCCTTTTTCTCTTACTCTCTCTCTCTCTCTCTCTCTCTCTCTCTCTCCTTCTTTTTTTCTTTCTTTCTTTCATTCTTTCTTTCTTACAGTTATATAGAAAATATAGACTTTATATAATGTTTGCAAAGTCTTTATGTTTTCCTATACAGTGCAGTATATGTTTGTTAATCTATTTTGGATTTTTTTAATTGCATGCAATCGATTATCTTACTCTCTCTCTCTCTCTCTCTCTTTCTTTCTTTCTTTCTTTCTTTCTTAAGTATTATATTTTCCGTTTGTCTTTCCGTATAGTTTCCTAGAAAATAAAGTAAAATATATAATAAAATGTTTGTATAATTTTATTACTATTACTATTACAAACACAGAAATTGTTATCATTGGATAAGAATCGGAATATATCGTTGAAATTGGATTATAAAAAGTCGAGATCACAGGCGAGGAAAGAGAAATTGAAGGGCCAGTGCTCTGTAATGTAATGGCATTTAATTATTAGCTGTACTGCCAATAGTATAGTGTAGTAAAACAACATACAACCAAAAACATATAGATAGATAGATGTGAGACTAAATAAAATAAAAAAGACAATAATTGCATTAACTTTATAAATAAAATAAGGCTTCACTTAATAAAAGCGTTTAGGAATATGAGGTTTAGGATTGGAAATGAAACTAATAATGAAGATTTGGAAAAAAAACATTGACGATAATAATGAAACTAATAATAAACAAGGTAAAATCATAATTATTATAATAGCTAATAATAATAATATACCGGAATTAAACACAGGAAAATAAAAGTTTGAATCATTTTGAAATCTTTTTTATTATTATTTACTAAATAAATAAATGTTTTTTCTATTATTATTACATTATTAGTATAATATTTACAAACATTTTTTTTAGTTGGTTCATGTTTATTTTTGAGCTTACTATACAAAGCTTATATAATTAAAATTATTATTATTATTATCATTTTTTTACTTGTTAGGCTAACTAGTATATACAGTATACAATTTTAATCCAGTTGCATTTTAGTAATAAATATATACATATTATAAGTCTTTTTGGACAATTTTACACAAAACTCTTACATATCTTTACAACAAAAAATCATCCCCAAAAAAATGTATACTTTATTTGATACTAAACTACTAAACAATTTACAAATTGTTATATTGAAATCAATTTTACAAATTAGTGTTTACACACAAAAATTAAAAAATTTACAATACATGTGATGATTGATTTTTTGAATTTATATATTAATTTATTAATTAATTAAATAAATTTTTGAATGAATTTTTAATTATATACAATAATTATTAGTATATACAATTATACACATACAAGCTGTTAATTGCATATCAAGCACAGTTACACAAACACATTTAAAAAAAATTTTTAACAACCACATCAGTATTTAAATCAGTTTTTTAGATCAATTTACAAATAAGTATATTGAATAATATTACAAATAATTGTTACATTAAATCGTTAATTACTACAAACAAAATAATATAAACTAAACTAAACTAATCCGTGTAAAACTAATTCAGATCTCATATCAAAACAAACTAAACTAAATAATATTTATTAAAACAAGAAAATTATAAAAGTTATTGAAAGTCTTAAATATAAAGTGAATTTAAATGAAATGTAATGTTTGGATATAAATATAAAGATGAATATTATTTAATTTATTAATTGTTAAACAAAACAGAAATTATATAAATATATATTTCAGATTACAGATAATTATTGTTGTTTAAAAAAATAAAGATTAATTTATTAGAGTATTTTGTATTTATTTATTTATTATCCAGCTCATCTAACTCATGTAAGTAGTATTTGAAAAATTATTTAAATTAAATTTTATATAAAAATATTTAATTGATTTGTAGTTTAAAAATTTTACATTCAAATAACAAATTTCAAACAAATTATACAATTGTTTGATAACATCTAAAAATGCTTTGTTGCTTTTTTTTGCAAAATTACACTTTGAAATCATTTGAATCCCTGGACCGTATTTTTGAATAAAGCATGAAAACAATCATTTTATAAAATTTTCATTTTTAAATAAATTAATTCAAATTGATTCAAAATACATTTTATAACTTTTAAATAAAGTTATTATATAGCAATATAATATTATTCAATTTATGAATATTGCTTTAAAAAGTTTTAATTTTAATGAATATTCTGTGCATAAGAATCGGGTGTTTATATATAATTTAATACAAACAAAGCGCAGACATCTATTGAATGGCAATACAAACACTGTATCGCTAGTGTAAAGAATCGTTGAATGCATTCATTGCAAGTCCAATACATTTCGTGCAATACATTGAAATTCAGTGATTGAATATAATTTATAATTTATAAATTACATGATAAGCACCGGCTTAACTGTACACATATTATATGTGTGTAATTTTGCATCTGAAATACTATTACAAATATACAAATATAAAAATACAAATATAATATGTTTGATGACATCATTAAATAGACCTTGATACTATCAAAGTTTATATCATTTTGAAATTTTGTTAAAAAAAAGTTGTGCATAAAATTTACAAAAACAAATATTTAAACATTTTAGTTTTTAGACTTATAATTTCTAACTAAATATATAATTAAATTTTGATTACATATATTGTAGTTTGTATATTTCACAAAATTTATATTTATTTAGTTGTTTTAATAATGAATTTAATCATTTAATTTTGAAGTGCACTTCAAATGATATGTTTTTTAGTACATAATAACTGAATGTTATATTAATTTTTTCCTGCAATTATAATCACTAAATGTATTTAATTAATGGATAGCTTATTATTAAATTTGTTTGGTTTGAGTCCAATATTTATATATTTTTGGTTCAAACACTTCAAAACTATTAAAATAAATCTAATCCAATAAACTTGTAATTATAAGATCATAAACGCGTGACTTTGTGCAAAAACCTACCAATTTATTACTGATTAATAAGTAGTACTTATATAACAAAATTCATTGACAAGAATTGAAGTTTTTTTCAGTTATTAACTAAAACTTTTAGTACATTTAAACTACAAGACCAAGAATCTTTGTCCAGGGTTTAGTATTAAACTATCTAGTGGTATTTTAAAAGTTAGCATGTTTATATTCACACACTTATTTGTAGCTGAATATTATCTATATCTATGATTAATATACTATAAATGTATTAAAACAATTATGTTAAATTATATATTATTATTTTTAAACTAATATACAATGTAATAATTTTATAGCCTTGTTTTATTAATCCTGGTACAACATTACGTTTAATTAAACTCCGTTGATATTGTAATATAAGATTACATTAATGTAACTAAAAATACTTTTTGCTAATTGCCTTAAAATATATATAACACAAAATTCTTGATATACTTTATAATAAATATAATTAAAGCACAGAATTTAGGCTATAATTAGCCCATCAAAAGACCAAACCATTGCATACCAAAAACATCAAAGTCTGTGTTACTTTATTCATAATATAAATAATTAAATTTATTATAAATAAATTAAAAATTTATTACAACATTAATATAAAGTAATTATTTTATAAATTTTTAAGTAATGTTTAGTTAACTAAATATAAAGTGTGGCTATGAATTAGAAATGTTTTGAATGACTTACACATACACTACTAGACTGCGTTTAGTAGACTACTATGCAGTGAAAGGTTAGCCCAAAGAAAAATCTCATTCAAAATATATACTGAATTTCGCATTGAATTGAATGCAGTATTGATTTGAATAGAGAATTGTATTGCAGTATTGAATACAGCATTCAATACAATGTTGTGAATATAAACTGTTGTGATATAAACAGTTAAATGTCTTAATGATTGGTCTCACGATTGGGTGATAAGACTCACACAAGAGTTATGTGAATGTAATGTATAGTATATATCAGTGTCGCCAATAGATATGAGATAATTAATGGTTTGTATATTTGAATCAATATATAAAAGACATACAAATGCCATACAATCGCTCACTAATTGTAATCACATTTTGTTATTCATTACACTTTTAGGCAATCAATTGGTACATCAGTTGATCCAATCATTCACTAACTTATATATACCACACTCTCTCTCTCTCGAAGATGTCCATCAGAAGTGCATTGTTTTCATATAAATTGTCGGCCAATCAAGAGTTTGACGCGTCGGCGGTCGAGTCAGTGTTGCGCCAACAGTTCGCCGACTTATCAGTGGCCAGTCGTGTGCCGCTCGGTTCGGATGGCCAACTGGTTGTGCTATCGGCCAAAGAAAATCGTTTAACAATTACGGTACGTCTGTACGGCTCGTCTGGATTAGTATCAATCAATGCCGAAGAGTGTGTCGATTCGGAAGCGTTGGGCAAAACGTCCAGTTTGTTAAACAACTCGGCCGCCGAACGATTACGGCAACAACTGGTCACTTCTCTATCGGTGGCCAAAGTAGAGCGCATACCTACACTCAAACGGTGGACAACTGTTCCCAACTATTATTGCTCATCCGATGAACGACTTCTTGAGTATGATTTCAATGAAGTGGTGTTTGAGAAACAGTCTGAATATCAACACATAAAGATACTGAAGTCACCATCACTTGGCAATACACTACTTCTGGACGATCTCCAGAATTTGGCCGAACGTGACATCGAGTACACCCGAGGGCTCATGAAATTTGGCCAAATCTCGTACAAAGACAAAGAAGTGCTTATACTGGGCGGCGGTGACGGCGGACTACTTCACGAACTGCTTAAAGAAAATCCTAAATTTGTAACTATGGTTGACATCGACAGTATGGTTATGAACGCTTGTCGACAGCACCTGAGAGGGGCCTGCGGTGATACTTTGGACAACTTTGATGGCCCTAACTATAAGGTGATTGTCGGCGATTGTCTCAAATACATGGAACAGTTTATCGCCGAAAAGCGATCGTTTGACTTCGTGTTCAACGATTTAACTGATATACCGATCAGCGCCGCCGATAATAAAGACGCTGGACTTGACGGCGACGAAGACTTGTGGACATTCTTTAAACGTATACTTAATCTATCGCTACCACTGGTCAAACCCGACGGCAGCTATTTGAATCACGTAAGTGTGGTGTTTGGCTTAATTGTACTTAAAGTTAATAGTTTTTTTGATTGAAAACTAATTGTCTTATAATTTTGATGTAATGATTATCATTAGGCCATCGGAATCGGGTGTAAGTCAACGCTCGACACATACGAAGAACTGTTACGTAACCTATCAGTGAAGGTCCGCTTTGAACGGCACTCGGCTTTTGTGCCATCTTTTATGGAGGACTGGGTTTTCTATCAGATATTCAAAGTCTGATGATTGATAACCTATTCAATTGCAATTAGTTTCTAGACTTTTAAATTAGTTATTCAATTGTTATAACAATTTTTTCCAATTAATTCATAATCTATATTACAATTACAAACACAATATTTATATATCTATTATAAATATAAGCACAAACTGACAAAATGAATACCAATTTTTTGAAACATTAATTAATCTTTTAAAATGTTAGTTAATTTGTTATATAAATCCATATATTCTATTGCAACGATATATACATATATTTAAAATATACGGCAAATCTGGTCAACAATTTACTAGTGATTCAAACCATAATTCCCTTTTTCTCTCCATAACTTTGTTAGACATTTATTATTACAATTTCTTTATACCATTAGTTGTTATGAAACAAATGTTGTTTTTTTATTCACATTTATATTATATTAAAAATTTGTTGTTTTGTTTTTAATATTACAAATAAATCTATTTAATAAATTGTTTGAAAAAACATAATATATATTAAATAAAATCTTATCGGAAAGAAATACCTAAAAAATTATATACAATTTTTTGTGATAATTATTATTAATATTATAAATACTTATATAAAAATAAATGGTGTAATTAATAAGCAATTATTTATAAAGACTATCAAGTTTTGCACTTAAAATTAAAATTGATTTTCATTATTGGGTCCAAAGTTTGTCATTACTCTTACCATTAATTTTAAAATTAAATATTACATTGAATGCAATATTTAGACTAATATTTTGAAAAAATAAATT
This sequence comes from Dissorhina ornata, assembly GCA_034695265.1. Lineage (NCBI taxonomy): Eukaryota > Metazoa > Arthropoda > Arachnida > Sarcoptiformes > Oppiidae > Dissorhina > Dissorhina ornata. The sequence continues at coordinate 7,295 of JAQIWK010000675.1, read as the reverse complement.
ATTTGCTGCATTTTTTTAGCAATGATTTAACATTAATTAGACACCAATTGAATCAAAAATCAGATTCAATTTTATAGTAATTTAAACAATAATTAAATAATAATACTATAAGTTATAGTGTTTTAACGATAATCACTACATTTTAAGTTTAGCCAATTGGGCCTCAATCTCGCTATCAGACAGTTTGGACTTTGCGGTAGACGTTGAGCCCAACTCTCGCGAAGGCATCGGTGCGTTTGCCATCTATTACAACAAATATAACAACATTTATATTATAAATTTATAATCAATTATAAAGTTTAAAAGTGAATGATTTTGGCTAACCTTTCCAGTAATTTCAATACCAATCTCGTCCAACACTTGGGCCACCACTGCGTCCTGTTCTTCCTCATCGCCCGACTCGTCCAGAATGCCGTTCAACGTGTCCTCAACTGATTAGACAAACCATTAATTAGTATCAATACAACAGTTAAAGACATTTCAAAGCAAATATCAATCAAATACTAACTCATTTCCTCCTTCATAGACATCATAGCATTTTCTTTCTCAAAGTCTTGCATTGTTTTCGCTATTTGTTGCGGTTTTAACTGTGCATTCATTTGACCCATTGTCTGATGGATTGGACACAAGAAAACAACATATCAATTATCAGTTTAATCAAGAGACTAAATGGACAAACCTTTGCGGTGGTGGCCATCGCTTGTGCCATCTTATTGTTGGCACTAATTATCTAAACATAACAATCAATACATTACTACAAACTCAACAAACTTTAACCGACAGGTAATGACCAATACCTTAGACTTGGATCCAATAGAGCCAATGTTGGCCCCGACAGCTACCGTACGTGTCTTGGATTTTCTTAATTGGACCAACTGTTTGGCCAGCGTTTGGCACAACGGTTTGTTGCCTTCTTTGGCCGCTTTCTTGATATCGGTTTCCAATTGTTTTTCTTGTTTTTCAATATCATTACGACTCCTCTGGACATCTCTCTGGGCTTTTCTAAGCTCTTTATTCTGCGATCGCATCATCTCTGCGAAGATAATTCATCACAATTCAGGTGACCATTAGATTCAATGCTATGAGACAATGGACTGGACTTACCGTCGGGCGTCTGTTTTTTGCCAAAGAAATTCATTATCGCTATCGTTGTTATAGTTGTAATCAATGGTCTAAAAACACAATCACTTATATAATAGCTTAAGAAGTGAATCAATTAAATGATTAATTAATTAAAACAATATTATAATTAATTTAATAATGACTTGAAATGAATGAATCACTCAATCATTTCATTGCATATCAAAAACAATTTCACAAACATTTTGCAATCAAAACAATACAATTTGTACACAAATGCTGTCAACATATAGAGTGAGTGATGGGTGAGTGTGTCCACACAAATGCGGTATTTTATGTTAATTAACATAGAGTTTCAATGATAGGGGGCATAAAACGGGGGCTAAACATGATGTTTAACGTTAATAATTGCCTGTAAAAGCGTTACGTTATTTATGTACAAAATCACGTGAATTTATTTATAACCACAAAATATTTGTTTACATTTTTTAGTGAAAAGTTTTATTTATTTGTAATTTAATTAACGGATTAACTCATTGTATAATTAAAAGTATTGTAAAATTAATGGTAAATTAATATATTTGTGTTGATTGTAATGAGAGTCACGTGATTTGATTTATGAAAACAATTTGTTGGCCACAAAGACTGTGGATCAGTTGTGGTGATCAGTGATTTGTGAAGTGATTAGAGATATCAATGAGAAATCAATGTCTTATTTAAGAAACAGAAACGACTCTGAATTCGATGAAACGCCGGCCACTGGTGGCCACCCGAAGCCGCCGGCGGCCGCCATCGATAACAACCCGAACCTATACTCGAGATATCGGGATAATGTGGCCAACGATGGTCTGCGCCGGTCGTCGGAAGGAATACCGGCCATAAGTGCCGACGATTTTCGTCTGTTGCGGGAATGCAATCGGGAATCGTTTTATATGAGATGTTTGCCGCTATCGGTCGGCATCTGTTCGTTGATGTACTTCTTGGCCGCCAAGAAAAATATGAGACCAAAAACATTGCATATATTGAGCGGTTGTTTTGGCGGTTGGTTTTTGGGTAAAATGAGTTACCGTCGGACCTGCGAAGACCGACTCATCAATTCGGGCTCTCATTCGCCGTTTGTGACGGCTATGCGACGCCGACGAGGCATTCAATTTGATGATACAGTGCTTACCGCCGATGGACAGACTGTAATGGCTGACGAACAGCCAGGTGGTGGCGACCAGTTCTGGGACCCGCAGTCTAAGGACCAGTTTGGTTACAATCCTAACGAGTTTGCCGATTATAAAGACAGTGACTTCGGTGGCGGTAATAGTGGCCGTCAAGACTCGGAAGACACCAAAACGTACACCACTTACGATGACTTACGGGCGCAGAATAGGGCCAGTAGTCAACGCCCGCAACAACCAAAACCATATAACGCCTAGACTTGTGCTTAGATTTGATTAATTAATTAGTTGTTTATTAAAATTGGACTAAAAATGAGCTCAAATTAGCCATCAATTTGAAGGCAGACTAAAGGCTCAGATTATAACTACAATAACTGCCAAACATTTGGCTTATATTGAAGTTTTTTGGTACAAATAAATGTAATTTTTAAAAATTAATAGAAAATAAATGTTTAATTAAATTTCAAAATAAAAATGCAATTATTTATTAACAAATTGATGTAAAGTTTTGGTAATACACGCTAATTAATGTTACGGTACTGTTAGGCCTAACAAACTACCCAAGCAACTAACCAAACTAACTCAAACTAATTTAATTGCAATATATTTTAATTAAAATTATATCACCACTCTTTTTTGTTAATCACTTATAATCAAAAAATGTTTTATTAAATATAAAAATTAATTTTTAATTGACTAAAAAAAGTTAGTAAGTTATGTTAAAAACAAATTTCAAATATATTACCAAATATTGTATTATTAATACAATTACAAGTCTATTGCAGCGTTTAATAGCTATCAGATTTAGTGTACAACACGATAACACTTGAATTAAATAATAATGTTTTGTGAATTATATGTTTAATTATATAATTATATCTGGCTTATTTTTATATGTGTTTTTGTTAATAGACACAAAAACATATGTAGACATTACATGTATATTATAAAAGTGATGAATAAAAATGATGGAAAAGATGTGTTCAACTTATTATTGAATATACAGTAAAATACAAAAACTTTTTTTCATAAAAAAAACTTTCAATAGTATTGAATAGTATTTGTATAATACTGTGCAAAATTGATACTGTTCAATTTTGTAAATGAAATTTATACAAAAAGTGTTTTCAAAGGTGATTAGGTGTGTGTGAAAAATGGTTAAAATAAATTTTAAAGTGAATTTATTAGATAAATATATAATTTATTTTTCAATTAAAAATCAATGGATTTGTAGGTAAGTATTGAAGATTATATGCATACATTATGTATGCATTTAGTAATGATGGCAATTGTTTTTGACCAAGACAATACAAAAGCAATGAAGTAATAATGAAACAAACAAAATAATCTGGTAATGAAACGCTGGAGAGAGTGAGCCTTATAAAGACATATAAAAGTCAGGCTTTGATTTGTTTGAAACACAAATCTAATGCCCGACTCTATAAGAATCTATCTCTCTTGTGATTCTTGACCGGTTGCGGCCACAGATATATACATCACTAACTATTTCATACTACATGTCCAATGATAATAGCATTTCTAAAAATGTACCATGGTACAAAGCATTTAGCTTTGAAGTCCGATCGTTGGAATAAGCCTTGCTTATATGAATTTGGTAATCCAACCATCGGGTTTTGATGCTTAATGTCTTTATGAAATTTGTTTTTTTGTGCAAAACTTTATTTGAAATTTTTAATTTTTAATTGTTGTTGAATTAAGTTTTATTAATTTTCATGTTTCACATTAAATTCAATTTTTTTTAAATTTGCAGTTGGCCAATTATAATTAAGGTAATGAAAAATAGTATTTATTGTAATTATAGGTTGGTAATTTCAATCATTAACTATACTAGGTAAATTGCATTGTAATATAAATCAAAATTAAAACAGACTATAATAATAATAATAATATTTTGAAAGAAAAATTATTTATTTAATGATTTTGATGTTAATTTTATTTATGATAATTATTAATTGATATTTAAATTATAAAATTTAATAAATAATTTAAGTTTTAAAAGTTAATATTTAATTGATTGATTTAATTTTCATCCAACATTTCATAAACAATGCTAAATTATATTGTAATTATAGTAATATTAACATTTTTGTACAAATAGTATGTAGATAACTTTTATATTTATATTTTATATTAATTAAATTGATATTTAATTTGTATTATTTTGAATTAGTTATGTTAATCTTATAAAATGTTATGATTACTAGAGTAAGCAGGGTGTGCCAGGACCAAAACCCATACCAATATTTGGTAACTTTCTAACCATGTATTTCAAACCATATCGTGAACGGGTTATTAAATTGCAACAAACCTATGGACAAACATACGGGTTGTATATAATTATAAAGTATATTTAATTAAATTTAATTTTATAATATTTTTTTAATTTAAAAACACAATAAATTTAGTTATTACCTTGGCACTAAACCAATACTGCTAATAGCTGACCCTGTTCACATTGAAAGTGTATTGAAAAAAGATTTTGATATCTTTCCAAATCGACAACTAACTAATAAACACAAAGACTTGCTTATGTTAGCCGACGGCGATTGGCGTCGGGTGCGGGCCATCACCGCTCAAGCGTTTGCCTCAAAACGATTGCGCCAAATGGTGCCACAAATTGGTGAATGTTTGGTCAGTTTTGGTCACTATTTAGATAATGTCATTAAATTGTCTAAGGGGTCGGCCAATATAAATGCTCAAGATACTTTTAGTTTACTATCGGTCGACTTGATTGCTCGCCGGGTATTTTCAATATCACTAAATGTGTACGGTCCGGATGGACACAAACACCCGTTTGTGGCCAATATTTTAGTATATCGAGATGGTCTGGCTATAAATGAACTATTAAAAGTTTTAAAATTAAACAAACTCGCTAATTGGCTAAAAGATTTAAAAGATAATAATAAAAATAATTATTTTCATAATCTATGCCAACAAACTGTGGTCAACCGGCGGCGCTCACAGCCGGCCGACAATAAAACTCTTTACAACAATTTTATTCAACTCTTATTGGACGCAGAGATTACCGATGATAGTGTGTTGACCAGTAAAGCACGTCAAATGACTTCACATGAAGTGACCGATCAGTCCCTGTTATTTATAAATACAGGTCACTCCCAAACCGTACATTTGCTTAGTTGGTTGGTGTGGGAGTTGGCCCACAATACTTGGGCACAAAGCCGACTGCGCCAAGAGTTACGCGATTTGGGTTTTACGGCTGAATTGGTGGCCAATGGCACCGTTGGATACAATCAGCTAATGTCGGCGCCTTATTTGACGGCCGTAGTTAACGAAACTATGCGATTAAGGGGTAGTTTTAGGTCACATAATCGGGTGGCCGCTAAGCAATATGATCTTGGTGGTATTCATGTTGAACCTGGTCAATACATTGAAATTGAATTTTACGCTTTACACCATTCACCATTGTACTATCCAAATCCTGACCAATATGATCCAGATCGTTTTATGCCTGAAAATATGACCAAGATACCTAACTATGCATTTATGCCTTATGGTGCCGGGCCTCGAGCCTGCATTGCTATGCGTTTGAAATAACTTGAACTAAAACAGTGTTTGGCTTATTTGGTATTAAAGTACGGGTTTGCCGGATGCCCAAACACCCTGGTTAAATATAAGCCATTTGTTCGTGCGATTGTAGCAAGTAATATTATTGTCAATGTTTATAAACTTGATAACTAATTTATCTTAATTGAATTTAAAATAATGGCTATTTTTAAAAATGAAGTATTTTAAAGTAAATACATGTATTTTAAAATATAAGGTTAACTTATTTTTGGTACTTGTACTTTTTAATATTGAATGAACAAACAAAATTTGTTGAACATCTAGTAGACATTGTCTATAAGCAAAAAACAATATAACAAAATATTATTATGTTAATCTTTGTAAATTATGTAAACTAACAATTACAACAACTATTTTTGTGCTTGTTTGTCAAAATTTTCAATTAAAAATACATTAATCATTTGAGACTTTATTTTTTTAAACAAAAGTCAACCAGTGTATAAATATAAATATACACTGGTATGAATGATGAATAGCCAGTTAATTCATTTAAATGTATGTATAATTCATAGACATGTATGTATTTGTGACCAGAATATTCATTAAACAAAATAAAAAATATATACAAAACTTTGTAAATATATTTTGAATAATATTTATTTTTGTGTTATTTTTGTATAATATATTTTGATAACAAATGCATTTAAAAAGTTATTACAAATATGCAAATAATGACAATAAAAAATAAAATAAATTGTTTGTTAAACACAAATATAATACTTAATTAACATTTAAAATATTATTTATATAATAAAAGTAAAAGTAATAGTTAGTAAAAATGAAATATCTAGTTAATTATATTAGACATAATGATCATATTTGTATAAATGAAAATGCTAAATATCCATGTTTGAATGCCATTCATCAGGTATTAAACAATCCGATCAAAATTATATACCATATTATAGATTATCATACTATCAATCCATTACCAAGTACAATTAAATACTATCTCTCACACACACTCGCATACGTATTAAATATAAATAAATAAATATCATTAATAATATACTTATTTAACTAATGTATTACAAAATATACAGTGATTTTTTTGGGGTTAAAATTTAATTGTTATAATACAGACAGCGATATATCATTCAAATGAAATGACAGCAAATGACAACTAAAAAACAATACATAGTTTTTTTGGGGGTACAAATGACATGACTTTTTTATTTAGTAATTTATCAAAGTTAAACATAATGTTAAACAACAACAAAAATGTAACTAACCATTAGTGCTGGGCAAATTTCCCTTTTTTCAAAAATTGGAGGGAAATTTCTAGAAATTTAGAAATTAGAAACTGAAATTTAGGGGGCAAAAAGAGGCAATGGGATTCCCACTATATTTTATAAAATTGTATTCCTTTTATTTGTTTATGACTGTTATTATAAATTAAGTAAATTTAATTAACTATAATTCTGTAAATAATTTTAATTACTC
>JAQIWK010000674.1:0-14197 GCA_034695265.1 Dissorhina ornata | reverse complement strand
TTCATCAACCGGTCTCTCTCTCTCTCTCTCTCTCTCTCTCTCTCTCTCTCTCTTAATAAAAATATGTTTCAAATGTGTAGTAATTTGAGACACAAATTGTGGGAATTGTAAGCAATTATCAAAAATCCATAGACAGACTAATGCATAAACACAAAGTCTTAACATATTTTACATACACTGATGTGAATTAAGCGCTTAACTTAATTGGCGATGAGTTTAACGTAAATTTATGAAACATTTCCTAAATTTTCCAAATTTAACATTACGAATAACTTTAATTAATCTTGGTAAATTTGTAATATACTTGTTTTGTTAATAACAAATTGCTATAGAATATTGTGCTGGTTCATATTTTATTTTTATTGAGTAATGTCATAAATATTAAAGTTACAGCTGGTATATTTTATTTATAAATTATAATATATTCTAATCAAATAACTATACACAGTATAGAGTAACTGTTCCTGGTGATAATATTTAATATTATCTAGTAAGTGTTGTGAAATAATTCATCAATCTAATAAATATTGATATTAAGCGGTTCTTATATAAATATAAAGCACTTAATCATTATATATATGTGTGTTTATATAATATATGAGCCAAAATAAGATAGTTTATGTTATAATAAAATTAACTTATTTTTATATAATATTTGTTTGTATATTAAGCTAATAATATTGCCAGACATTAGGCACCATAAGAGTTTGCGTTTTGTATATAACTTATATAATATAACTTATATTATATAAGTAATAACCGCATAAACTTACTCATATAAATTTACTCATACTTACCAAACTTTCTCTCACCCCCCCTCTCTCTCTCTTTCTTTCTTACTTTCTTTCTTTCTCTCATTAGTTGTGAATATATTTTTAGACGGATTTCCTATTCATTTAATGTCTACCAACACTACTCCCCCATAGAGTCACACAATATAATGTCATCGCATATTTAAATTAAATATATTATACACGAAAACATTAAACAACTAATTATTTTAAATATAACGTTAAATTAGTTTTATATTCTAAATTTAAATAATTAAATAACCAAAACTGCCATGATGTATAATAAAATTAATTTATTATAAATGAATATTAAATTTTAAACTATAAATTCATTCATTGAATTGATTTTCAAATTTATACTTATGAATTTGAAAAACTAGTATTACTATTAAGGATGTTAGTGGGTGTAAATTTACGTAATTTACGTGTAATTTACGGTGTAATTTACGGCGTAAATTACACTTGAGTTTTATTTTTACGTAAATTACACTAGATTATCCTGCAATTTCTGAAAACTCATGCAAATTTTATTTTAAAATACATAAATTCACAAAATATAACGCAATAAATTACTTAACTAGATAATTGATCAAATAATTACATTTAGAAAGCTATTATAAATCTAAAAACAATGATGATAACAATGATATATTTCATTTATTGGTCAAATTAAAAATATAATGCTATCGTTTTTTACGTAACGTTACCGTAAATTACACGTAATTTACGCGTAAATTACACTCAAGTTTTATTTTTACGTAAATTAACAACCTTAATTACTATTATTATAAGCTATTAAAATACAGTAAAAATATTAATTTTTGCATAGAAATGCAGTTATGAATTATATTGTAAAGCATTTACTATACATATAATAATTGTTGTTGTTTTGCTGTCATTTACGGTAATTAATGGCAAAACGTTTTGAACCGAAATGTAGTAGACATAGTGTACTAACGGTAATACAGTGTACTTACGGGCAATAAATACTCGATTAAGCATTAATAAAAACAATACAATTTGTCATGCACCATCAAATTGCTCACTAAACATTCAGCGCTTATATTACAATCTTACCAGGTTGCATTATATTAAATGAACCGGTACAATTTATAATTATTATACTATTGTAATTTGCACATCGATTGTATGACATTATGGATAGACAATTAAAAATGATTGAAATAGATTTTACAAATATCTACCTGTTATTAGACTTTGAAATAACATAAACTTAACTATTTTTAATAAACTTTTTTAAAAAGTAATTTTTAAGTAAATTTCTTACAGTTTATTAAAATAGTAAAATATTGATTTAAATAAAATTTTATCAATAAATGATTTCAACTAAATATTTAGTAAATACAGTTAACCAGTATTTTACAGTTAAAACACTATTTGTTTTCAAAACATGTTCATAAAATTACACCTGAATTGTCACACAATTTATACCATAAATTAAACATTTGTGTTGATAATTAAAGTACAACAACACGCTATTAGAAACAATATACTTTATTTATGATAAACACTTTAATTTGTTACAAATTAATTTTATAAATAGAAATACTTTTAATTGTTGTTTATATATAAATTGGCCAAGATGAGGGGGCAGTGTGTTTGCCTTTAGCATTTGAACAATTTTAGTTTAATCCACATTTTTTAGATAAAATTATAGTTTATTACAAATTATTATTTTTTGATTAAATAAATTAAAAGTTTAAAACTTATTTTTATTGACTATTTTCTATTTTTAGCTCAAAAATTATTTGATAAATTTTATGTGAATTTTATTTAAATATTACTTAAAAAACAATATAAAAGATAACTTAAAAGTTGTGAAAATTAGTTGCCATAAAGGTTTTATCTAATTATTTATCAAGTTTATAATTAAATCAATTTTTATTTTATTGAAATTAATTAATTATTTTGGATTGAGTTTTAATTATAATATTAAATGATAGCAAAATTAAATTGATAAACATTTGAATGCAAAATATAATTAAAATAAATATCACTTTATTATTATTATTAAAACATATATTTATTTATTTAAAAGGTTTATGAGTTTATAAATCTCTCTATCATTTTAAAAACACATTAATTGACTGATTTTTTGTTTTAATAAAATTGTAATAAAATTAAGTTAATAAAACTAAATTATAACTTTTAGTTTTAATCAAATTAGAGTAAAAAACTCTATAAATAGTAATGAAAATGTAAAAATTAAAATATAAAACATAAATATTCCGTACATTTGATATAAAATGGTTTTATAATACCGTAAATACCGGTATATAAATAGCAAAGCCATCTCATCACTCCTACACAGTAAACCTCAATATGAGTTAAACATAAACATAAAAAATCTGTTTTTTCAAACATATTTAAAGAGTAATTTGTTTTTTGAAATAAATGTTTTATTTACTTAATTTTAATATTCATTTTGATTTAAAACACTTGCCATACAGTGTACTCCACTTATTTTTGTGATAAACTTCATTATCTTTTACTATCATATTAAAGCTTTTTGTTTAAAAAAAAATATTCAAAAAATATAAAAGTATATATAATTATGGTTGAAAGTGCTAAATATTTAACAGTTAAATTTAGTTTAAATATATTTTTCAACACTTAAATTAAATTTAATTTAAATATAATTATACGGGTAACTTGGTTCAAATGGTTTAATACAAATGTAAATTAATTTTTATGGCACTTTTAACTTACATTGTGTTAGAAATGTGATATTTTTAGACCGCAATTAGGAGTAACTTATAAAATTATAAAACAATAAATTAAATATAAATATAACACACAGTTTATGGCTTAAAATAAAATCAAAGCACATTATAATTACATCTCAATTGCAAAACACAAAAAGCGTATAAATATTAAACACATAATTAAAAACAAAACAAAAATATAGCACTTATTTGAATAAATGGCTTAAAATGTAATAAAAATGAAAATAAATTTGATTTCAAGAGAGAAAGAGAGAAAAAAGTTAAACATAAATAACTTGAAAATAAATAAAATAAAATTGAATATTAATTTATAATTTTTATTTATTAACTATGTTTATATATATATGGTATGGCTTTTTGGGGTCAACTTTCAACCACTACTACCACAACAACCACTCAAAAACAAATATACGACAAACAACTTGTTCATACACTATACCCAACCACTTATGTAACAACAAATCATTTGTGTGATGGCATTCAAAAATCAAACACATATTTCATTCAAATAATAATGATGATAATAATATTATTAATAATTAAATGACCAGGCTTTATACCTTGGTAAGCCATGCGATTACAACTACTTAAACCAATCCAAATGTTATACACTGGACGGTGTGGACGAGGCGTACGAGTTTGCCCGACTGCAGCAATCCATGGAAATGGTGGGATTTAGTAGCGAAAAACAACACCGGTGCTTTCGGGTCCTATCGGCCGTACTACACCTTGGTAATGTCCAGTTTTCCAAGAAGTCGGCCTACCATTCGGACGAAACAGTTCTGGTGGCAAACCCTCAAGTATTGCAAACTATATCTAAGCTATTGCTGGTCAAAGAGGAGACCCTGTCTACCGCACTCACCTGTAAACGTACTAAAGCGGCCAAAGGCGAGACACTGACCATTAACTATAAGATGCCCGACGCTATTGCCGCCAGGGATGCGATGGCCAAGTGTTTGTACGGTGCGCTGTTTGACTGGATTGTTATGCAAGTTAATCACGCATTACTGGCCAAAAAGGACTTTCGCCATCATAAAGGTCTGTCTTATTATCTTATATTATAATTTAGTTTACTATCAATTTGTTATTTATAATTTGTATTATTCATATGTAAATTGACTAGCATTCAATTTAAAAAGTATTATTTTAAATTATTTGAATGATACCATCCAATTGGTATGTTTGTAATTAAAGTTTTCATTATATTTTATCAATCGGTTTCTATGGACAGACTTATCAATATTTCCTATTTATTTTGAATATTCATTTTATTTTGCTATGATATGAGACTTTATTTAATTTGTTTAATTATTTTTTAAAAATAAATAAATAGGAAGTGAAATACTATTTTATAACTGTATAATTAGCGTTGTTAATTCTTGGGTTTTTTATTTCAAAATTTAAGAAAGTTTAAAATATTCTGTACATTCATGACAATATTATAGAGTCTATATTATAGATTATAGTCATATTAATTAATGATTATAATATTAACAATAATAAGTAATAAAAATATATTAACAAAAAACTTTCAAATTTACTTTTCATAGCGAAAATACACAAAAATTTATGCAAATAAATTTTTTAAGCATTTACAACGCTAATTATGATGTATCTAAAATTGCTTTTAAATATATATTTTTTAGGTTTTATTTGTATATTTATATAAATATTGTTTAAAAAACATCAATACATTTGGTTTATAAGTTATAATCAAATATTTAGCTTATGTTTACAGAATATATGTCTACAGTCTATAGAAAACAAGTTAAATATACACTTTGTATAAACTATTTATTAACTTTGTAATTCTCACATGTAGTATCACGATAGGCAAGGTATTTATAGACATAATAGAGTAATGATTGGTTAAAATATAAGTAAAATTTTATATAATATAATGAACTAAATTGTGATATAATTATAACTTTTAAAAACTATTAGGTGTGTTTGGGTTGAATGCAAATTTTAATATAATATATAAGTAGTATTAGTGGTAATACTGTGTGTGATATAACAAGATTGACAAAATAATAATAAGCAATAAACAAGTGATGACTTCCTATTTACACACTCACACACATATGCAAACAACATACACATGTCATCATAAGTCCTATCACTACATATACTTAACATCAATGATTTCTTATGGCAGTTATGGTTCAAATAAAATTCAAAATTTATATATTTTTTCAAAAATCCCATGAGATTTGCTTCAATTTCCGTATAAAACTTTATTTATTAAAAGTTTTATTCATATTTGGGAGTTGCTATAAGTTTGTTTAGTTTCAAATTAAAGCCTAAAATAGTTTATAGCAATCTTACATTACATTACATAATAAGTATCTTCTATAAGGTATCGATACTTTATAAATTCATAGTACATGTAAATGACAGGTATATTGAAATTTAATTCAATTTCTATTGTAAACTAATATATTTGAATATTATATAAAGTCTTATCCATGAGATTTAATTTGTGTCAATGATAGATACAAACAATAAATATACATGCACTTATATGAATAAATTATTTAATATAAGTGTTTATGCAATAGATGAGGGTGAAACTAATAGAATATGCAAATACCTATCATAAATTAGTTGCTTGGATAATACATATTTGTAGCGCAAATATAAATTAAATAAATGACAACTTAATTAAATAGTCTAGGTTCTAGATTGGTTAAATTGACATGTAATTAAATTTAATTAAGAATACCGTATTACCTAATATAAAAATGCATGCACTATTATTCAACAAAAATAAATTATTAAAATGTTTGTTTATTTTATATGTTGGATCAAATACCCCAGGTCACTATATAGGCGTTTTGGACATATTTGGTTTTGAAGACTTTGGCGACCAAAACAATTTTGAGCAATTTTGCATAAACTATGCGAATGAGCATCTACAGTTTTATTTTAATCAACACGTGTTCAAATACGAACAGGAAGAATATATACGCGAGTCCATCAATTGGCGTAACATTGATTTCATTGATAACGTGGATTGTCTGACCTTAATCGAGGGCCGGCCACACGGCCTACTATACCTATTGGATGACCAGTGTAACTTTCCCGGCGCTAGCAACGATACAGTGTTACAAAAATTTGTTAATCACCACAAGGGTAATGCCTTGTTTGAAGTGCCACCTTGTCGACCCGCACCGGCCTTTACAATCAAGCACTACGCCGGCAAAGTTAAATACACTATCAGGGACTTCAGGGAGAAAAACATGGATCTAATGCGACCCGACATTGTGTCCGTATTAAAAGTATCTCAAATGGCTTTCGTTCGGGAATTGGTGGGCGCCGACCCGTTGGCCATATTTCGGTGGCAAATACTCAAAGCATTTTTTAGGGCCTATTTTATATTCTCTAAGTTACGCCAAGTGTCCAAAATGAAACGAGGTCAGTTTTTACTTTACCAATGATCCTACTTAACTCTCTATTTATCTATTATTTATTATTTTAATTATTAATTAATTATATAAAGTTTATTACTATATATTTACCGGGTGTAATTAATTTCCAATCGCCCACACACTTATCCGGACAATTCCTTATACTGTCCCAAATCTTTTACATTATTTATTTCATACTATTATTTAAAACTTTTAATATATATAACAATTTTGAAAATACAATATAAATTTCTAAAGCAAAATCATAAATTTAATTCAATTTAAATTAGGTTTAAACGATAACTACATAATCAACGAGATATCCAACACTCGTAGGAGTCGTACCTCATTTGATCACAAAAAACTATTGATGTAAGTAATTATCATCAAATTAATCACTTTTATTAGCCATTTATTAAATCACTTTTTAATTACTTTTATTATCAAATTTATAATATAACAATATTTATATAATATTAAACGTCTATTAATATAAGTAACTGGTTTTGAAAGTCTTACAAAACACCCGTTAATTATTTATTAATTATTTTGAATGATTTATATATTAATGTTTGTGAGATCATATCGATTGCTTATTATTAATTGCATTTATCTTGTGTCCAATTATATTATTTTTTATTAGTATTTTATTTTAAAAATTATAAATTAACCTAGTTTAATCTGAATTACCTTGCTAATTTAAACATTAAGCTATTATTTGTTTTATTTAATTAAATTTGAATGCTTTTGATTACTAATGCATTGAATGATTACCTGCCCGTGTATTATGTTATTGAACGACAATAAACAGCGTCACCGATGGGGTCCATAATATGGGTATTACAGGTCGTAGTGGCGATGCCTCGGGTGCGCCGCCGGTCACCCGTATATCAAAGGGTATACTAAGCAAACAGGCGCTGTTCGGGGCCACGACCGCCGGGGCTACACCACAATGTATTGGCGGTTCAGTCATCAAAAGCAACTCATCCATTGTGTGTCCAATGCATGGCAACAATCACTCCCTTTGCTCTAATGACGCTAAAGTCCTGTCCAAAGCCAATAAAATATTAATGTATGTTATTCACAAACCACTAAAACCATCCTGATACTTTTGTTTTTACCATTAACAACATATTCAATCTTCAAAACTACTATACATTACTTAAACTTTTAATCTCTTGATAAATACTACATTTCATTTCTACTCAATACTGTGTATTAAATGCTTTTATAAACACATTTTAACCGGCTTATTATATTAAGCATTCACATTTTTATCAATGTTTTAAATTTAATATGAAAATTATTTTTAGTTTGAGTCAAAAATATAGTCAATCGGCTGATGTGTTTATAAAATTAGTTATAATTAATATTTCTGGTTTAAATTAATTTATTAAATAATTATAATTAATAAAATAGGAAACACAAGACAATAGCCCAACAAAAACTTCAACAAAAGTCAAAAGGCATTGAAAAGTCGATTAATAATCTAAAATCATTAAAACTATTGATGACACCGATGGGCGGTACGATGGGTGCCCACCCGAGTGCTCATCACACTAAATCGCATACGGGTTCTGGTCATCACAACTCAACAATGCCCCGATCGGGACGCAAACAAACACCAACAGTGACCCATCAGTTTCACGTATCACTGGGCCAACTGATGGACGCCCTAAACCTGGCCAATCCATTCTTTGTCCGATGCATCAAATCAAATGGTGATAAAATAGCCAACCATTTTGACGATGTACTGGTCCTTTTGCAGCTCAGGTACACCGGTATGTTAGAGACGGTCAGAATCAGACAATCGGGTTACAGTGTACGGCTATCGTACGAAGAGTTCATACAACACTACCGTATATTACTGCCTAAGGGACTATTGTCCAGTCAAACAGATGTCAAACAGTTCTTAGCGTTGGCCAATTTGAACAGGGACAATTATCAAATTGGATCTAGTAAGATATTTATGCGTGAATCGGAAAAGTTGACACTTGATGAACGACTACACCAAGAAATACTCCGCCGTATTGTTACTCTTCAGCGATGGGTAACTATCTCCCTCTCTTTCTCTCTCTCTCTCTCTCTCTCTCTAATTGAATGAATAATTAGTTAATCAAATAATGATTTTGTATGAATAGGTGAGGACCTGGCTGTTAAGACGTCGATTTAAAGAGATGAGAGGCGCGGCCATAATAATCCAGTGCCACACCCGTCGATGGATGGCTCAGCAACGGTTGTCTCGACTCAAACAGATAGCGGCGTACGAGAGTTGGGCCGCAAATTGTATACAGAAAAACTGGCGATCATTCAAACAAAAACAATGGTTTGAACGACTTCGCCAGTCGACCATCGCCTTCCAGGGCCACTGCCGTGGCTTCCTATTGCGCGGTCGATTGGCCTCTAAAGTGGCCGCCGATAACGAGGCGAACGCCGCCGAGAGTGTGTCGACGGCGGTCACACCCGAGCCATATATGACACCTACGAGTCAATGCTCCCAATTGTCCGCACAATCGTTGTCTCACTTCGCGATCGCCGCCGACTCTTCTAATATACCAATTGATTCTCAATCGTATCATTCGGATGAGGCTTTCCTATCAAAGGGTTCTTCTCAGGTCTGTGACCATCTAATTGTCCACCAATTGTCTCAATACTTATAAGTTTTATCTTAATTGTTATGATGACCACAGGAAGAGTTGTTGGATTCCATAGCCAATCACAAGAACATTACTCAACAGTCATCGTCATCACTGCCGCAACTGTCTGACCACTCAGTGGTTTACCGACGGCCTAAACCTACCACCGATTCGACACTCATTGTCGATCACATTCGAGCCAAAGAATCGGAGGATTCATCGGGTATTCACGAAGACATTGACGATTCTGATCCCGAAGTGTTGCCACCGGTGACCGGTAGGGGTAGTTTAGGCGGCGCCGGTAGTCGAGTGCCACCAGTGTTGTCGCACAAGCGATTGTCAACCGATCGGCCGCTGCAGACGTCGTTTGATACCGATATTGCGGCCGACGATGAGTCCGAGTTTTTTGGCGATGACTATGAAGATGACCTGGATATGATCGACGATAGGTCACGGCTGGACCGGCGGCGCAATCGCGTGGTTCGCAAGTTGTCGCTCAAGAAGTCTAAGTCTAGTAAATCGGTTACCGAAGACCGAACCAGTGGTTCCGGCGGACAAGATTTGAGTCCAACTAAGTTATCAGACATTAACTTTAGAGAACACAGACAACTGACCAAAATAGCCAGTGATTCGGCAGCACTGATGAGTTCACAACAACAACGATGGGAACAACACTTTGTTGAGCCACGAGAGGCCGTTAATGTGGTCAAAGAGGCTAAACTGTCCAAAACGGGTGCCCAACATCACTCTCAATCACAGTCTCAACTACAACAAAAACAGCCACAACAGGTACCGCACAGTAAGGATCAGATTAAGAGTACTTCATCGTTGACCGATAGTGTCGGTGCTCTACAAAAGGCTAAGAAAACCTTAAAGACATTTATTGGTGGCAACAAGACTAGTGGCCAGTCGTCGGACAAGTCATCCAACAAAACACACGCCAAACCCCATCAAACCCTGTGCTACGATTCGGGTCCCGAAGAAGTGTCACTGTTGTGTTCGTCTAGTCAACGGTCGGCGCTATCCAAACGTCCGTCCAAGTCATTTGAGCGGCCGTTCCCTCAACAACCTATGCCACCCGTCCCACCCGTACGTGACTTTTCGCTAATGAATGGCCACTCAATGCGTTCGCAGTCACTCTTCCGGTCAGGAGAGTTGTGTGCCGTCTGTGAGAACTTAATGTCGCCCGGAAGGGGTCAACCGGTGGCGGCCGGTGTCCGGTGTGATGAATGTCGTCTACTGTTTCACAATAAATGTATGCACTCGAGCCATCAGATCCCGTGCCGATCCAATGTCACCCCTCAATCAGACCGCAGCACTGGTAGCCAATCGTCGGTCATCTTAGCGCCCATTAATGGTCAGTTGTTTTGGTTTAAACTAATTGTTAATTCAAAATTGTATTTTAACATTAAATTGATTTATGTTTAGCCAACCCTTCGCGTCCGCCGCGATCTAAGAACCGAAAGGGCGGTAAGAATTGGCAAAAATTGTCGGCCAAAGAAACTTCCAGTCAAAGCGCAAACACTTACGATCAGAACTTCCGATCACAATCTGTAAGGGATAGCCAAAGCAGTGGTGGCGGTGGTTCGGGCAACTGGTCAGTGACCCGTACGGCCGAGTTTGTCGATCCGCGCGATATATTAATCACCGATTGTGACGAACTTCAAGTGATGGACGCATTCATACTTAAGAAGGTCTACGAAATGGATGAAGAGAAACGCCGATCGCGTAAAGAGTCCACAGTTGATGTAGTGTTTAAGTTAGCGCTCAAAGAGTTTAGATCCAACTTAATCTCCACTTATTCGGTGGCCGCACAGGACGGACACCTTCGACTCACCTACAAGAACTTGATCGACCACTTTGAACAGGTATACACTCTTACCATTAATATTATTATTATAAGTAGTGATATAAACTTTGTGTTGAATTGATCCATCAGGTGATTCGCAATATATGCCAAAAGGAGAACACATGGAAGTCATTTCCGGTGATAATGGGTGTGAATGCATTTCGAGGTTACCTGGATCAGTTAAGACAAAAACAGCTGGAGTTAAGGGGAGAGAAACATAGTATGGAAAAGAGTAAAAGCGATACTTTTGTAAACACCGGCGGTTCAGACAATTATAAGGACAACTTTAAACTGTCGACCACTCATCCATCGATGCCATCGGCTGCCGACCAAACGCCCACCAAATCGTCCAAAAAACGGAAGCGACAGAAAAAGTCTCGAAAGGGTCAGTCGGCCGCAGACGCCGAGGCCTACAAAATTTTTGGGCACCTTTTTCTGATGTCGACGGCAAACATACCGACCGTTTGCGAGGTCTGTTCATCGCTGATGTGGTTAATGGAACGGATATACGTGTGCCGGCTGTGCAAAATGGCCTGTCATAAAAAGTGTGCTCAAAAACTGACCGGCACTTGTCGTATGCATGAGTTGGCCCAACAGAGGGACAACCCGCGCAACGGCGGCCGACCCGACGTATTTGGAGCCGTACTGTCCGAGTGGGTGACCGATGAATGTCGTGTACCACCTATTGTCGAGCATTTGATTACTACTATTGAACTAAAAGGCTTGTATACCGAGGGTTTGTACCGCAAGTCTGGCACCACTTCAAAAATAACTGAGCTTAAGAAACAACTGGAGGCCCGCCGTATGGAAGTAGACCTCGACTCCTATAGCATACATGTGTTGACGGCTGCCTTAAAGTCTTTCTTCAGGGAAATGACTGAACCACTCATGACTTACGAACTCTACGACGACTTTTTATGGTCGACCGCCATCTCTGACCCTCAAGAAAAGATCCAATCAATTTATTCGACAATTGGCAAACTGCCCAGGGCCAATTACGACCTATTAGAACGTGTCATATTTCATCTAGCTCGTGTGGCACAACAAGAGTCGGCCAATCGTATGAATGCCAACTCATTAGCCATTGTGTTTGCGCCCTGTATTTTACGGACCGATAAAATGATGCAAATGCAGGACAAACTTATGGATATCGGCAAACAGACTGTGTATGTGTTTAATTTAATATATTATTAGCTGGATCATTTATTTTATGCATATTATTTTATTTAGTTGCATTGAATGCATTATAAGCGAGAGATTGGCCCAAATTAAGGACACGTTAGCCGATATTGATATATTGGACACTGCCTGCCATACGGCCTCATCTCGTCTTTCATCACTCAGACTATCAAAAGTAAGTCTCTCTCTCCCCTCCCTCTCAGTATTAATAACTAAATATCTTATGAATAACAGCTACACCTGAACCGAGAGATCGCACAGCCGTCGGGCACTCGTATGACACATGCAAATGACGACGAAGAAGAAGAAGAGGCCATTTTGGCCCAACAGATACAGCATCTCATTACCGAAAAGTACGGCTAAACAATACCCACAAATACACATATAGTTAACTAATTAATTAATTTTGTTGCACAGAAACCATTTGACCGAAATGTTGCCGTCTTTCCGATTGGGAAACGCCGGGTCCGACGACGATATGCTATCGTCGGCCACTGATTTGGCCGATTCGGTGACCGGCGCTCTCAGCGAAGATAATCTCAATTTTATACTTCAGTCGCCGGCCAATCGACAGTCAGCGCCTGAGTTTTCAGGTAATTGTTACTTATTTTTTTATAAATTAATTATAATTTTAAAAAACAATTAATATTTACTAATCACTATTTGATGGCTTTAACTATAGGTTTAAGTCAATCGCGTTCATACGCACCACCGACGGGCGATGAGCCGTTGAATCATTTGACCAAAAATCGTGTGTCGGCCCCTAATCGGCGCAAACCATCGCGTTTCGAGTCAACGGCCCCGAGATGTGTGACCAACGGTACCGATACCGACAACAATAGTCGCCGACGAAGTGATTCAACTGATTATGTAAATCAATACCTGGATAATGACAAACCTGTTATGGTTTAATCATTTTAAATGTTTTTTAATTTATTACCAAAATTTCATACCGATAAATATATTTTGATCCTAAATTTTAATTAAAATTTTTTTTTAATATTTCAAATCACAACATATAAAAACCAATCAAAGCTTTTCCCATATACTGTATATCACATGAATATTATATTTTAATACTTGAATAGCATTTAACCATAAATTTTAAACTCAAAAATATTTTTTTTAATATGAAGACTTAACTAATTATATATTTTCAAAAATTATTTTTAATAAATTGAGTGCTAAACTAAATATAATTAGCATAATATATAAATATCTAGCACATTTTAAAATAGATAATGAATTGTGATTAAATAAAACAAAAAATTATAACCAAAAACTTAGATATTACAATTGTGATGAACCAAACTTGACAATTTTTAAATTTATCAATGACTCCAAAATTATCAAGATTATATTTTAAATACAATAACCAAACGCCTTCAAACTTACCAAACACAAATATATATATTTCTATAATAAATAGTTGACTATATTTTTGAGACAATATTTTTCAATGCATAAATCATTTACAGACATAAAAGTATATTTCAAGTGATATATAGTTAAGGTCTCTATTTTGTGGATATTTGAGTTAGTAGGAGAGGCGGGGGTTTAGAACCAAATATGACCGTAACTTTTC